>JASDQU010880227.1:31307-47160 GCA_032191745.1 Picea mariana
GAGTGTGTGGCATTGGAGATTTCACCGAGATAGGTAACAAACGGGTTGATTAATGGATTGCATGGATTTATCAGAATTGGTTCCTATGCATCCATAGGGGAACCTAGACCAACCATCACACCTTCCATTGTTGCATATACTCCTACCTACCATTGCTACATATGTCCCCACCTTCCAGTGCCAAGTCACTCACCTTGAATAAGTCCACCCTAGCAAGGGAAAGCCCATTTGTCAATAGCACCTTCCATTACCCCCACTCTTCCACTTCGAGTCTACATTAGCTATCAGTAAAATACAATGTATCCAATGGTCTCAATCTTGCATAAAAAGTAGATAAGTGAATTGGGATCACATATCAGTGGTCAATGGGCTCAATCTTATGTGCATTTCTATGTAAAATCTTATTATGGTTTTATTTCTTCGTTGGTGGTATCATCTCACACAGGAGAGAAAGGGGGTTGATATCTATAGTTAGCCCCTCCTTTGGTTGGTGGTAATCAAGATAGATTATTTGGTAAGTCGTATTTAGGTAGAGATTGAGTTGATGTCTTAGAGGCCTAGGAGGTCGGGGTGATGTAACAAAGGAGACCTAAATAAGTTTTCAAGGTTAACTAGGTAAGCAAGAAAAGTATCTACCCACGTTGTACCTCATTGTCTTCTTCTATCTTCTATATGGTTTCTTCACATGAAAAAATGAATCAAGAATTTGTTAGATGTGTCTTTCATAGGGCAGTTTATATTTTCTTCATAGAAAAGTATGTATTTCATTTCAGGTGTGAGAAAGATGGTGTTCCTAGTTGGATTCTCATAAGGATTGTTAGCCCACAAGATTGCTTCCCCACCATAGGGAAAGGACTTCTAAAGGATGTAATCAAGTGCACAAAGGCATTTTCATCCATGGATGCTACTGAGTTTTATTGCAATTCTAATCCTAGTGAAGCATGAGACTAAAATACATGTAGGAAAATCTACACTAATATTTTGTTAGGAATTATTTACCTAAATTGAATTTAGTATGTTGTTGATGTTGCTTTAACATTTGATTTATCATGAGACGAGATTTACCCATATAATAGCAGCGTTGGACAAGATTTACCTATATTGTAGCAGTACCTAGGAAGGATAGTATGGGGTACCAAACGAGGTACCCAAGGGGATAATGAATGTAGTGTGGCCATAATCATGGAATAATCCCACTTGGTTGTTGATGAGTAACAAATAGGATCAATGTGTTATTAAAAGGAAATAATATAATAATAAGGGGTAGTTGGCATAGACCCCTAGGAATGCTTGTGAGAAATTGTAAATACATGTGAGCATCATTGTATTGGAGGTGGGTGGAATGTATCATTTTGTAGCAAGAATGGCTTGTGGAGTGATTCCTTCCATAAGGAGTAATTAATGGTGTTACCCTACCTTAAGGGTTTATTTTCTATATCTTGTGTTGTTTATGGTGAATATTTTGGTATCTCTAAACTTTAAGGGTTTATTTATGAAGTTAAGAGCTATCTTTTATCTTTGATCTATCAAGTTTCACTACAAGTGGTATAAGAGCAACTTGTAGTGAAACTTGATAGATCAAAGTTAAAATATGGATCTTAACTTCAAAAATAAACCCTTAAACTTAATAGATACCAAAACACCCACCATAAACAATACAAGAATATAGAGAAGAAACCCTTAAGGGAGGGTACCATCATTGATTACTCCTTATGGAAGGAATCATTCTACAAGCCATGCTTACTACAAAAAAATATATTACACACACCTCCAACACAATGATACTCATGTGTATTTATAGTTCTCATGAATATTCCTAGGGGTCTATGGCAACTAACCATTATTATTATATTATTTCCTTTTAACTACATAGTGGACATATTTATTACCCATCAAATACCAAGTGGGCCTATTTCATGATTATGGCCACATTACATTCAATATCCCCTTAGGAACCTCTCTAGGTACCCCATATTATCCTCCCTGGGTGTATTGCATTACGTCCCCCTTTGCATGTTTCATCCCATAAACATGGAAAGAATCCATATAATATGACCTACTAATCAATGTATTTTAGTTATTTCATCCTCGATGTATTTTAGTATTTCATGCACTAAGCTAGTAATATTAAGTTTGAATCTTAAGTAAAGTACTTCATAATGAAGGGTTTCAATTTGTTGTAAGATCTATTGTGATGAAAATTTCGAGTGGAATATCCAAAATATCTTACAAATCATATTGGTATTAAAGCATTTTTCTTTAGGTTTTTGTGGAAAATTGAAGGATCTAGGAATTGGTGTAAGAAACAAGTCCCAAAACCTTAGCCATTGTAGACGAGTACAATAACAATCCAAGGGATGATTCGAAGGAGACATTATCAAAGATAGAAGCACAAGTCATTGACATCTCTCGCAACATCACAATCCACATGGAAAATCTTGAGGGAAAGTATGGACCTTTTAAGGATTTTAATAACTCTAACTCAGAATTTGGCTTGGATGGGAAATTAGAATACAATGTAAACCTATAAAAGGAACTGAAAAATGAGTCAAAGAAAGAGACCAAGTTCCAGTACCGCCAATTCTTCCCAATTTTTTTTAAAGTGGAAGCGGAAGTGGACATCAAACCGTACCAATGTGAGATTGAAGTTGTTAAGTTGAATCAATATTTGCAATAGTTAGAAGTTGTTTTCAATGTCCATAGCATAAGAGAATAGAAAAATATATCATTTTTCTGGCTGAAGTTAGAGGGGAATTCCCAAAATTGGTGGGAAAGTCACACAAAGACACTTAGTTTGTAGGTTGATCCCCAAGTAAATAAGTGGGAGGTGTTTACAACCCTCACCAAGTGTCAGTTCTACCCTATTAAGTAAGAAGAAGACCAATAGATATGATGGAATTACTTCTGACAAAAGCAAGGGTAGAGTGTAAAAGATTACACCACTAAGTTTAGAAAACACACCACTGTGTTGGGATATCTCCCAATAATCTGGATGTACTCCTCAAGTATCTAGGATGTCTCCACCTTATTTTCAAGACTCAAGTGATTCTATTTAAACCCAGGACAATTAATGAGTCGTGTGCAAGCATAGTATCTAGAGAATATGGACAACAAAAAGGACAACCAAGGGGATCCAAGTATAAACACGACCAACATGCTTCCAATGAGGGAAAGAATAAGTGGGAAGGAAAGGATAAGAAGACAATATCCAATGTACATTAGTAAAAGGATCCAAACAACCACTCAAACCATTGTAATATTCGTGGACACACCAAAGATAAGTGTTGGAAGCTACATTCAAAGCTTAATCCAAACGACTAGAAGAAGGATTTCAAGAATAAGAACATGTTATCCATAGATTCAGGCAACCAAGTAGATACAAGATCAAATCTAGATGAAAACATTGTCTACACTACAATGTAGAAGGATGTGAACCTAAGTAGCTTCTATCCCAAGGAAGAGAAGGATATGACCAAACTCTTTCGTATCAAGATCCAAGTCAAGAATAGAAAGGTGGATATTCCATTTGATCTTGGTTCACGGGACCACCACATAGTTGAGGATTTGGTAAGCAAGCTTGGATTGGAATTTCATGGCCATCCTTACCCATACCCATTGGGATGAGTAAATAAGAATTTCGAGTTGAGGGTCACCAAGTGGTGTAAAATAAAATTTTCTATAAGTGAAAACTATATTGATTAAGTGGAGGTAGATGTAGTACTACTTGATGTGTGTGTTGTAGTTTTTGGTAGTCCCTACATGTACATGAGGGATGTAATATTCAGAAGGAGAGAAAACAAATACTGCTTGATCAAGGATGATAATTTCTTCATCATCAATGCACACAAAGGTGAATCCAAGATCTCTTTGGTAAGTGCTAAACAAGGTAAGAAAGTGACCAGTTCAAGTAGGACGTTTGTGGTACTTTTCTTAATGGATAATCGACTAGGAGATGAATTGGTAAAAGTAAAGGCATCTCTAGAGGGGTGTACTAAAGAGAAGAAACATTATTTATAGGAGATTATGTAGGCATACAAATAAGTGTTCTAGGAGCCTGAAGGGTTACAACCTAAGAGGGAAATGAGACATGAAATACAGTTGTTTCTTGATTCCCCATTGCCAAACATCAGATTGTACAAACAATATATCCTATAAGAAAATGAAGTGAAAAAACAATTGCAACAACTATTGGACCAAAGATTGATTTGACCAAGCACCTCACCTTGTGGGTCACCTATCATCATAATACCAAAAACGGATGGGACTTAGAGAATCTGTGTCAACCATAGAACTTGAAATAATATCACCCTCAAGAATTGATGCCCTATGTCTAGGATCGATGACTTGAAATATTAGTTGCAATACGCTAAGTACTTCACTAAGTTGGATCTCAAATTAGGATATCCTAGGTACGAATTAAAGGAGAAGACACCTAGAAGACCACCTTCATGTTGGGAACATGTCAAAGAATTTTCCCATGCGGTCACATGCAGATGCACATGCACATGCACGTGCATGAAATCTACTTATGAATTGTTCATGTAACTATGTTATCTATTCATGATTAGTCTGTGTAACTGAGTGATAGATGTTATATATACGATCATACCCATAGAGGTAGAGGACATTGTGAGGACAATGCGAGTGCAAGCGAGTACATTGTGTGAGGACAATATGGTTGTATGTCTCGGTTGGCTATTGTAATTCTCCCTTGAATAGAAGAAGACCGATAATCACTGCCCGTGGTTTTTTCACAATTTGGATTTCCACATAAATCACTGTGTCAAGTGTGCTTGGTTTTATGCATGTTTGATCTTGCTTAGTTTATGCTCTGCTATAGATGCTTTGTTTTTCTTCCGTTGCCTAACAAGTGGTATCAGAGCTCATAGTTGAAGGAGTAGAGAGCGAAGGAGAAAATAATCTGGTTGTTGGATCGAAGAGCCGAGCAAAGCCGAGTGAAGTGGAAGCGGACAACCGAGGACGAGTTTTGTTTTTATTACATCATCGCGGGTCGTCCTTGTGGGATAGTGCGGCGATAGAAAACTTACGAAATTTTCAAAAAATGCAAAATTGTCACAGGCTGTACACAATACACAGTACGACATCATCGCAGGCCGTACACTGTACACAGCGCGACGTTGTCGCAGGCGACAGTTTGACACAGTGCGATGATTTGAGTGCAAATTGTCACAGGCTACCCATTAATACAGTGCGACGATTAGGAAATAGTCGCAGGTAATCCATTAAACAGGGTGCGGCGATCTTAAAAACCATAAATTTGCATGGTATGCAACATTTTATTAAAAGGATGCATATTTTGTGAGTGGATGTTTTAATAAAGGTGGAGGATATAATATTAAAAGGTGAGTGGATGTTTTAATAAAGGTGGAGGATATAATATTAAAAGGTGAAGTGGATCTTTTTTTTTAATATAAAAGGTGAGGTGGATCCTTTGGTAAAAGGTGGACCTTTTATGTTTTGAAAAAAAGGGGGGGGGCTTTTTCAATATATTTTTGAAACCTTTTTTTTGTTGGAATTTCAACCTTGGTTTTTGTAAGAGCTTGGTTTATTAGAAGCTGTGATTTTTCCTTTGTGGGTGGTGTGTGTTAATGGCAAAAGTGCAGAGTTCCAATTTTGAGGTGGAAAAGTTTAGTGGTAAGAATAACTTTGCGCTATGGAAGCTCAAGATGCAATATTTTCTTGTGCAACAAGGATTACAAAAGGCCTTGGTTGGAAAGTCAAAGAAACCGACAAGCATGACAAATGAGGACTGGGAGGATCTAGATGCAAGAGCCCTCACTATTATTCGTTTGTGTATGGCAGATGAGGTGTTGTTTAACATCGTTGAAGAGACGACAACAACAGATTTGTGGACCAAACTGAAGAGTTTGTATATGACAAAGAACTTGTCAAACAAAATCTTCTTGAAGAGGCAGTTGTACAACTTGCAAATGAAAGAAGGTACAAATATTGTTGATCACTTGAATGTTTTCAATACTCTTATTTGTCAATTAATTGATATGGAAGTAAAGCTCGAAGATGAAGACAAGGCGATTACGCTACTATGTTCGTTGCCTGAGTCTTGGGATCATCTGGTCACAATTGTGTGGTTTAACACAACAAATTCCATTGATTATGACAATGTTGTGGGAGCTATGTTATGTGAGGAAACGAGGAGAAGATCCAGTAAAGAAACCTCAATAGCAGAAGAAATGGCGGTCAGAGGTTGATCTAAAGAAGGAGGGCAAGATCAGAAAGGTACAGCCAGGTCTAAGTCAAAAGATAGTAAGGGTAAGCAAAAATGTTGGTTTTGTGGCAAATCTGGGCATCTCAATAAGGATTGTTGGAAAATACAACAAACATCCAAAGAGGGCTCCACAATAGAAGCAAATTCAGCTACATGTATGGTTGATGAATTTTTGCGTATCTGTTGTGTCTCACCACCTGTGTTTGCATAGAAGGTACAGGGCTGTGATGGTTGAGTCACCGTGAAGTAGTAGTAGTAATAATAATAATAATAATAAAATTGTATTTACTTTGAAGTTGTAGAAATTATTGATTGCATGTAAATGGGCATATGTTTGTAAGACCTGGATAGGCATGCGTACCCCTAGTTTATTAGGTCACCTATGAAAAGTCTAGACATAATATTTAGGTAGATTGAATATGTGGGGGGGCATGTATGTTGGGTTAGCCTTGACTTGGTGAAAGAGTTAATGAGTTAAATATGTTTTTAGGTCAAAGCAGGTGGTTTTTTGGGTCCATGTGTTTTGGGTATCCCGTGGTATTATGTTCATGGATTTCATGTAATGAAGCCTATACAAGGATTGGTGAACGCCATTGTAAATGGGCTTGGAGGTATGGTGAAGGCTTACTTGGTCGATTTGGACGGATTTGGTCAAAGTTGTTCGAATGCAAAGTTCAAGGTGGAGCAGTGTGTCCAGTTTAGAAAGGTGGGTATGTAGAAAGGTTGATGTATTGGCAAGTCAATCAAGTGTTTAAGAATATATGATGAAGGTAAGTTCATATCCATGGAACTTGAAAAGTATTGCAAGGAAGTTGGGATCGAATATGCATGTTCAGTAATGCCAAGTTGCAACAATAATTGTGGACAGAAGAGATTGTGCTATTTGGTAACTCGATCACCATCGGTTGCAAAAGATAGGAAGATTCAGGAAGAGGTATGAACAGGTCATCTGATAATTACTCAAATGTGAAATTATTCGGTTTTGATGCTTATGTTTTTTTATCAGCTTTCTAAGTAGGACCCAGATCAAACAGGTAGATATTTGATATGGTGATAATGTTAAGGGGTGAAGACCGTGGGATCCTACTACCCACAAAATCATCATGGATAGATATGCAGTGTTTGATGAATCTCCTTTTATAAGGGGATGTATATGGAACAACCAGAATGGTTAGTTCATAATCACAACAGGAGATTTGTTTGTAAACTCAAAAATCATTGTATGGCCTGAGGCATGCTAGTAAAATGGTACAAGATGTTTGATTCCTTCATGGTGAGCCAAATTTTACAAGAAGTGAGTATAACCATTGTGTTTATGGTATATTCATTATCTTGGTGTTATATGTTATGATTGTTGCAAGCACATGCATGGTTGAGATCAACAGGTTGGCTCAATTGGTTAAGACGTTTGTTATGAAGGATTTGGGAGCAGCAAAATAAATCTTGGGCATGGAAATACACAGAGACATGAAATATGGTAAGCTTGGTTATCACAACAAAAGTATGTGGTGAATATACTTAGGAAATTCAGAATGAATAATGTGAAACCAGAAAAATCTCTTTGGCTTTCCATTGTAATTTTTCTTCAGGTTTATGTCTTAATTGATAAAGAAGAAAAGTGTTATATGTCTCGAGTATTATATGCTAGTAGGAAGTTTGATGATTGTGATGGAGAAATGGTCATCATTTCACATGCAGTTGGTGTTTTTAGTAGACACATGGAAAAACCAAGTTAGGATCATGGAAATGGGTGCTTCAAACACAGAAGCATAAGTATCACCTACAGTGGTTGCTATGATTTGGTTTGTGGTTATGATTCATGAGATTTGGACAACTGCATTGGTTTATTAGACAGGTTACTGATGGAGACAGAATGGTCCATGCTAGAGTGAATCGTGCAGGCATGTTCACATAACAATATTGTTAGAGAAGTTGCGGATTTGTGATGGTGTTTCGCTTCTCTTGCAGAGAAGGTGATAGATGAATTAATTAAGGGCATGATATATCTGGTAAATTGTTTTCAAGGTGGATATTGTTAGAAACATGCCAACGAATTTTCCCATGCGGTCACATGTAGATGCAAATGCACATGAACGTGCACATGCACATGCACGTGCATGCAATCTACTTATGAATTGCTTGTGTAACTATGCTATCTATTCATGGTCAGTCTGTGTAACTGAGTGATATATGTTATATATACGAGCATACTCATAGAGGTAGAAGACAATGTGAGGACAATGCGAGTAAATTGTGTGATGAGAGGATGGTTGTATGCCTGGGTTGGCTATTGTAACTCTCCCTTGAATAGAAGAAGACTGATAATCATTGCCTGTGTTTTTTTCCCGATTTGGGTTTCCACATAAATTACTGTGTCAAGTGTGCTTGATTTTATGCGTGTTTGATCTCGATTAGTTTATGCTCTGTTATAGATGCTTTGTTTTGCTTCCACTGCCTAACACTTCAAAATGAAGCAAGGTCTATATGAATGGTTGGTCATGCCTTTTGTTTTATGTAATGCACAAGATACTTTTATGTGTTTGATGAATGATGTATTGCATCCCTTTATTGATTAATTTGTAATAGTGTACTTACATGATATATTAGTTTATATCTCTACCTAGTAAGAGCATATCTCACAACTTATGTAGGTGTTAGAGACCCTGAAGAAGCATCAACTACTAGAAAAAATAAAGAAATTTGAGTTTTCCCATTATTCCTTGGTGTATTTGGGGTATCATGAGTGGAACTTAAGATTGATCTTATGAAGATGGAGGCCATCATCAAGTGGTAAAATCCTACTAATGTCACTAAATTTAGGACCTTTTTCATGGAAACATAGTATGTTTGGAAGTTTATAACATACTTTCCAATTATTGTTTCACCACTCCATGCCATAACAACCAACAACAAGAGTTTCCAGTGGGGAAATAATCAACGGAAGGATTTTAAAGATATAAAATGAAATATTAGTCAAGCACCAGTTTTCACATTACCCAATTTGTAGAAGTCCTTTGAAGTGGAGACAAATGCAAGTGGATATGCTATGGGAGCAGTATTGATGCAAGGAGGTAAGTTGATATGTTATAATTATAAAATGTTTTGTGATATAGAATTGAACCACCCTACATATGACAAGGAACAATATGTTTTGGATCAATCTATTACAAAATGGAAGCACTATCTAATGGGTAGGGAGACCATCGTCCGCAACAATCACCATCCATTACAGTATTTGCAAGCTCAAAGTAAGCTTCAACGAATCAAACACTACAATTTGATAGGGTTTTATAACAATTTCATCTTATCATCAAAGATAAGAAGTGTATCACTAATGAGTTGGTAGACATGCTCGCAATGCCACCCAAATCCAAGATCACAACTCTGTGTACTATTATGTACATGGATTTTTTCACCCATGATGCATAAAAACATGAATACACATAAGATAATGAATTCAAGGAGGTATTTCAATAGCTAGAAGGCAAAGTTCATGTAGAATAAGGTGACATCAAAGATAACTATCATCTCCAATAGGGGTTACTCTACCAGTTGGAAAATGCGTTCCTAAAGGTGAAAGATTATAGCTTATAAAGGGGACTCACACCTCCAAAGTTGCAAATCATTTTGGTGTTGGGAAGACAGTTGCAAACTTACAAAGTTATGTGTATTGGCCTAGAATGAAAGAAGATGTAGCTTGCTTTATTAGAGGATGCATACCTTGTTGTACCAAAAATTCCAGTGATAGGAAGCAAGATTCATACCATCTCTTACATGTACCTACTAGACCATGGGAGAGTATCTCCATGTTATGGGTGGTTTTCCAAGAACTAGGAAGGGACATGACAATATATTTGTGGTAGTTGATGCATTTAGAAATATGGTCATTCAAAAGCCTTGTAAAAAGACCCTCAAGGGACAATATGCAAAAAATATGTTCTTTGTAAAGTTTTGGGTGCACTTTGGGATACCAAGGATCATCATCTCAGATAGAGATAATATATTTCCAAGTGCCTTTTGGACTACACTTTGGGAGAAGATGGATACCAAGTCAAAGAGATCTACAAATTTTCATCTATGGACAAATGCGAAAACATGGGTAGTGAATACAACATTAATTCAACTTTTGAGGGTTATAATCAAAATAATCCAAGGACCTAGGATGAAATTTTGATTTATACTGAACACTCTTTATAACAAAGCAATCCACACTTCTACTAGTAATTCCCAAATTTGATACATTTTCCCTTAGATGTTGTATATGGACAACAAGGAGGAGTGAGTCAGGACACCACAAGTGAAACATTGAAGGATGGAAAATTAATTGACAAGGTCAAGCACATCCATTTGCAAGTATAGAAAATATTGAATAGGTCACAAGAAAATTACAAGGCTTATCCATTGTTATTCATTGAGATGTTCCTAGTTAGGGAACTATGAAAAAGCATCCTTTAGAGGTGGAAGAACCTCCTTGGTCCAAGCCTCAAGATATCTCTCGAACCAGAGGGGGTAACCCTCATATATTCTCAATGTTGAATATGCATTACTTTAGCATTGTATTTATCCTATAAGCTTCAAATGCTATATTTTAGCAATTGGTAGACAAAATAAAATGATGGAGTAATGCAAGATGAATGCATGCAATCACATTCAAATTTCTATACCAAGGCCTTATCCATTGGGCACCTTCATCCCATATTGTGGAAACATAACACTGATTTTATATGAAAGATACAAAATAAGTTAATAAGTTAAAGTAAAATATACATCTCAAGTGATAATGAGTATGGCAGTCTTTGGCACCTAAAGAATACACAAAAATATATAAGGAGGGGTGGAGATCTCTAGCATTTTTTGATATGGAAGAAAACATGTTGGTCATTCACAAATGAGTCCAACGATCCAATTTTATTCCTAGGACCTTGAAGTATGTCTCAAATATACTCAAGATATGCAAAGAAGTTCATCTTATAGAACAAGTTGACAATAAATATCAGAAGTTGTTTATATCCATGTTTAGAACTCTTGACAATATCATAGAATTGTACTAGCATTTATCACAAAAACTCAAAACGATAATAAATATCTTGAATTGAATATAAATGCTCAATAGCTCATACAAGACCTGCAATCAAAATAGGTGGAGTGTACCACAAACTTGCTTCTATTGATTATGAATATAAAAGAGAAAAATACCCAATGGACTACATAAATGAACAAGAAGAAAGACTTGTTGAAAAAAAAAGGAAAACACAAAGAATCGAGAGATATGTTCTACAAATGAGTGATAAATCCTCTAGATTGGATTCTTAATCTTCAAGTAATAACATAGTGTGAAGCACTCCCAAGAAATCCCAAACTCCAACTACAAAAGTTACCAACCCCTTCACCATATCCAATGTTGCCTTCTATTCTTGTTTGAATGTTGAATTCCTGCCTATCTTTATAAAACTAAATTCCAAGAATAGAAAACAATGGTTGTAGGAAGCTCAAAACCTTAGGTACTTGATGTCCCATTATACCAATTAAATAGGGGAACCTTCTATCATATCATCCTCCACTAATCCCTATTATTATGGCAATCTACCAACTATCATTTATGTATCAAGATTCACCATGTTCTAGCACATGAGCATGTTAGAAATAAATGAAGAAATATAATTGTTGGCATATTGTTACAATGTTAACATATTTTGAGGTTGGCAAATAATTGACAGAGTCAAATAGTAAAAGTAGAGTGTAGGAAGATAATTGATAGAGTATGACATTAAGAATACTAAGTTAGATATGCATGTGTCCAATTCAGATCCAGTTTTGTGGGATCCGTTGATCTCTAGAAATCATATATATATCCTTGTTCAATAATATGAATTAGGGAACCATATCTTTTTGCATTCTATTTATTTTTTGTGTGTGTTTAATTGTTGTTTTGGTATCAAAGCTTGGTGTGAGAGGTTGTGAGGAAGAGGTGCTATGTGGGAAGAGTACACAATAGTCATGGTGTGATAGAGTCATTGGTTAATGTGAAGTAATTTCTATTGCAGATAAATTCCTCTTATTTATTTTTCTACTTAGCCATGTCAAATCTAATGGATTCCTATCCAAATGAAGCAAATAAGTCAGATGGATTGAATTATGTAAATTGGAAGTTTAAGAAGCATACTTTATTGGAAGGATGCATGGGAAATTGTGAGTAGAGCTTAAACTAAACTAGTTTCTCCTGCAACCTCAGTTCAACATTGGGATAAAAGAGAAACGAAGGCAAAGGTTCTCTTGAAAATGTTTGTGAAAGACATTGTCATTCCTCATATAAGGGAATGCAAGATATTGAGTGAGACATTAAAAGGTTTGTATGAAATAATAAATACGAATAAAGTGATATTTTTGAAGACCAAGCTTCTTTCAATTAAAATGGAAGAAAATGAAAATATTATTGATTATATATCTAGAATTAAAGATTCAAAAGATAAGTTGGGAGATATTGATGAGAAATAATCAAGTAGTGATCTAGTCACTATAACATTAAATGTTTTTTTTTGTTTGCTAGTTTGTCTGTGACTTGCGAGACTAGCCTGTGGTCTAAGAAACTACAACCCAGGGGTCTCTAAGCCATCAAAATTACCCAGGGATCACATCTAGCTTAGGCCACACCAACCCTTAGCATGGATAGATTTTAGGTGTCTCCTCCTGACTAGTCAAGTTTCGAACCAAGGTCTCCTTACAAAATGAGGCTCATCAAAACCAATTGTGCTAGTGGGATTTTACTATTGTAACATTAAATGTTATGTTGCAGGAATATCAAGTATTTATCACCAATCTTGCAGCAATAGGGAAAGCACCTTCATTTGATGGCTTGACAAGGATCCTTATGCAAGAAGAGGAAAGGAGGAAGAGAGTTGACAACGATCAAGTTTTGATGGCCAAAGGCAAGAAACCATACAAACTAAAGCCATGGGCAAATAACAAAGGAGGCAAACCTAAGATGAAACTATATCAAGGTGGGGTTTCATCAAAGACAACTACCAGTGTGAAGAAGAATGGTACATGTAACTATTGTGGTAAGTTTGAACACTATGTTTATGAATGTAGGGAAAATAAGTTTAATAATTTCAGATATAGAAGATAGAAGGCACTTTTGTTGATAGAGAAGCTGAGGTAAGTGATGACCTCAAAAATTTGAAATTATTTATTTCAGATGTATCTCTATCAACAAAAATTGATGATTGTAATTGATGATTCATAGATTCAGGAGCATCTATTCATATGACTTGTAATAGAGATTGGTTTAAAACCTATCATGATAAAAATAATGGTGCTAAAATCTATAAAACTAATAGATTTCATGAAATAAAAGGATATGGTGATGTATCCATAAATTTTCCAAATGGTCATGTGAAACAATTAAAAAATGTAATGTATGTACCAAGGATTAAGAAAAATATAATCTCGGTTTCAACAATCACAGATCAAAGTTTGAAAGTTTAATTTGTAAGTTGGGTTGTCAAGTGAAGGACATGCATGATCTCTATAAATTCATAGCAGAAGGAATCAAAGTGGGGGGGAGGGGGAGGGTATACAAATTTGATGTTATTGTTGAGAGTCATCAAGGTTTGTTATATACAAGTGTGTCTAATGGAAGAATTTCGACACTTAAGGTATGGACATTTAAATCTCAAAGATCTAGTTTTACTTCAAAGAAAAGATATGGTAAAAGGTCTTCCAGTTTTTAAGAATGAGCATGTTGAATGTGATGGTTGTGCACTACAAAAACAACATAGGAATAAATTCCCAATGAGGAAAAATAAATGGAAAAGAGATTTTCTTGAAATAGTGCATATTGATGTGTGTGGGCCAATGCAAACTAAATCACTTGTGTGAGATTCTTATTTTCTTATATTTGTTGATGATAGAACGGGGTTCACATGGGTCCATTTCTTAGAAAAGAAAAGTGTTGTTTTGAATACTTCAAAGAGTTTAAAAATATGGTTGAAAAGAAGACGGGTAAACATATCAAGATCTTTAGATCAAATCAAGGGGGAGAATACACTTCAAGAGAATTCTTAAAGTTTTACAAAGCCAATGGAATTCAAAAATAGTGCATGGCTCCACATATCCCTCAACAAAATGGCATGGATGAGAGGAAGAACAGAACCATAGTAGAGTGTGCTAGAAGCATGTTCAAAGTTAGGAATCTCCTTAATAGTTTGTGGGCCGAAGTTGTAAGTACATCTATGTATTTACAAAATAGAAGTCGAACTAAGTTTTTAGAGCATAAAAATCATTATGAAGCATTCAATGAATATAAACTAGATGTTAATCATTTGAGTGTTTTTGGGAGTAAAGCATTTTCCCACATCCCAAAAGAAAATAGAAGGAAACTTGATGCAAAATCAATCAAATATATTTTCATCAAATATTCTGCTAACCATAAAACTTACAAAATGTATGATCCTATTACTCATAAAGTCTTTGCAAGTAGGGATGTTATATTTCATGAGGATGCAGATGATAGTCAAGATATATTGAAATTCCCTTAAGAAGGCATTGAAGGTGCAAAAGTAGAAGAAAGTGAAGATCAACAAGATGATGTTGAATCTCAAAGTGGTATTGAAGCTACAAGTAGCAGGAGTACACCCAAAAAGAGTGGAGATACTCCACCAAGTAGTGAGGCACTATGAAGATCAAAAAGGAAAATCAGGACACCAATCAAGCATAAATAATATGCATTTATGTCTCAAGTCATGAGTGTTGAAGGACCTTTAAATTTTGAGAAAGCAAAGGATCATAAAGAATGGATGAATGCTATGCAAGAGGAATATGATTTCATTGTGAAAAATGACACTTGGGAACTAATTGAATTGCCTGAAAATATAGTTTCTATAGATTCAAAATGAGTGTACAAATCTAAGTTCAATTATGATGGTAGTATAGGCAAGTTAAAAACTATATTGGTTACAAAAGGCTATTCACAAAAGGAAGGAATAGATTATGAGGACACATTTGCACCTGTAGCTAAAATGAGCAACAATAGACTTATGATTGCAGTAGATACTAAGCACAATTGGGACTTACATTAGATGGAAATCAAGTAACATCTTTAAATGGTGAATTAAAAGAAGTGTACTTTGTTCAAACTCAAGTTTTCATAAAGAAATGACAAGAACATCTTGTATGCAAGTTAAAGAAAGCACTATATGGTCTCAAACAAACTTCGAGATCATGGTATATTAAAAATGATAACTTCTTCTTCCAACAGGATTCATAAAAGGTAAGAGTGATCCAAATCTTTATATAAAGAAAGTTTAACATGGGAATGTTACTTTGATTTCATTCTATGTTGATGATTTAATCATAACAGGAAGTGCTAGAAGTTTGATTGATGAAATCAAAAGACAACTATCATAGGAATTTGAAATGAAGAATCTTGGACAAACATATTATTGTTTAGGCATTGATGTGTGGAGGGAAGATGGTAAAACTTTGATCACTCAAAGTAAGTATGCAAAGGAACTTATCAAAAGATTCAATATGAATGACTGCAAAACAATGTCTACTCCATTAGAATAACATGCTAAGATTTACATTGATGATGATACAAAAGAAGTA
>JASDQU010880228.1:11142-26619 GCA_032191745.1 Picea mariana
AGTGGTCTAGTCAATGGTTCTAGCTCATTTTGAAGTGGAAGTTAGAACTTAGTTAGTTAGCCAAGACCAAAGGAATGTGTCTTTGTTCATTCCCTCATCAATTTGTTATGCTGAGAGTACAAGGAGATCTATGTGGAATATGTTGATAAAAAATACTAATTATAAAAATTAAAAACAATAACAATAAATATATAAGGATAATATATTATTATAAAAAAACTATAATAAAAAAAATCCACATATAAATATAATAACAACAATAATAATATATCTAAGTTTCTAACAATAATACATCCAAGTATCCAACCAACCTAGATTCATCTTAACACAAGATCTAATCAGAGTCAAGAGGGATCAAATCCCTAGAGATGTAAACTTTTTTTTAGTCTAAATTGAGGAAATATTTGCACCTTGAGGGATTTGATTCTTCTTGGCACTTGATAGATCTAGGGTTAATATAGATCTAGACAACCACAAAAGTAATGGCAATGTAGATTGATCCTACTATTGTAATGGATATGGGCATAAGATATGTGGTGATTGGGGAAGATTTTAAACTAGTAATAAAAARTAAAAGATTATTGTTGAAGGTTTGTTATTATTGCACTCATTCTCAAATTGAAAAGAAATGAAATATATGGAGGAGGTTTATAGAATTAGTAATAAGGTTGAAGTTAGTCATTTTACTATTTAAAGAAAATAAAATAAAATGGTCATTCCTTAATGTTTATTAAGGGGATAGTAGGAACCATTTGTGTGTGTAGACTAGAACTCAAGCTATGCAAGACCCAATGCACTAGTTGCAATGCTACAAAAACTCAAGAATAACCCACTTGCAAGGAGAGGTGCTCAAGACCTCGTATGTTGAATTTTGATTAGGAAAATAACTTCCCATGTGATGAGTTGCAAACTCCACGAGGATTCTATAATGGCTAGGGAAAGACCTAACAACATGCAAAGACAACAACCCCAAGAATCATTTATTTTTTCCAATAAGTACCAACAAATCTACAAAATAAAATCTATGGTTGTAATAGATGACAATGATCATTGTCTGGTCCTAAAGATGTCAAAAGGATTTCCTTTGATCCACTTATATGTGTGCGAAGAGTGCAATGAAAGCATCACATGTTCGAACACTACCTTTCTCTCATCACAATCTCAAGGATTGGATGATCCCTCATAAAAATTGAACCTTATACATTGATGAAAAATTCCTCATTCCTCAATAATAGATCCAAACAAATGTCATAGAATTAATTAGCTATATTAATCATCTTTTATTGTAATTTGTTTTTATTTCTATATACTCAATTAATTATGGTATGACTCGATCATTATTTTTAAATATTATTTTAATTTAATTTTATAATGAATTTAACATTTTTATTTTTATTAAATACAAATTTTATAATTATGGATTTTTCATGTAGTCTAAACCCCAATTCGATTTTTTATTTATTAATATAGAATATAGAATAAATTAAAAAGTTATTATAAATTTATGGTAGACATAATGATTCAAATGAAAAGAGACATTAATAAAAATGAAAAAATGTTTTTAAAGGTTGGGAGACATAAAAATGAAAAATGTTTTTTTAAGGTTAGGAGACCTTATTCGAACATGAAACATTAGTTAGCAATAAATGTACCACTAATAATTACAATCATTTAAATTTTTTTTTTTGCTTTCGTATTAATAATTACAATCATTTAAAAACTTTTTTTCCTTTCCAAATGCTTATAAATGATTAATTATGTAATACCACTAATAACTACAATCATTTAAAAACATTTTTTGCTTTCCACTTAAAGATACGCTTATAAATGATTAAGGGTATAATATTGCTTTCAAGTTTGTATGTGTGAACTTGGAGACTCTCTTAGGTATTGAATCCATATTTAATTTGTAATGTCGATACTACAAATTTAATTTATGTATTTTTATTTTGTTTATATATATATATATATATATATATATATATATATATATATATATTTATGTGTGAAAAAATATTTTCTATTTTCAATTATGTGATTGATAATTATTATTGAGGATGAAGTCGTTGCAAGTATTTAATTACTTGAATTTAAAATGAAAATATTTCTTTTAGTTAATTTTGAGGAAAATAGAAAAATAATTTTATTGAAGACTCCATTATTGGGATCCTTCCCTAGGCATTTAGGTTTATCAATGAATTGTTTAGATTACTTTATCATTGTGTTCATTCCTTACAACATTGTAATCAACACTTATACATATAATTTTAGTTTATAGTTGTACATTTTCACTATAAGCATTGAAGAGACCACTTTGTTAAAGGAGATGGAGTGTTGGGATCCTCCCTAGGGATGTAATGGGGAGTCAAAGGGTCCATTAGAGTAATAATAGTGTGAGTCATTTAATGTAAGATGGACTAGGTCCATTATGTTTGTTATTATTAAATAAAGTACACTATGATAGTTAGTATGAAATAAATGTAATATGTCCTCATCAAAGAAGGCCCATTAAGTCGTTAGCATTAAGTTATAATTAAATTTTTATGTTGAACTATAAATAAAAATGTAATTCTCCTCATGAAAGATGTATTGAAAATTATTGTATTGGAGCTTACTTCATTTAAAAGTCCCTTAATTAATAAACTTATAAATTTAACTAATAATAACTGTAATCGATTACTTATAATTAACTCAAGGTTATAATTAAAGCTTTATGTATAAATAAAAATGTAATTCTCCAAAAATGTATTGAAAATTATTATATTAAAGTTTAATTCATTTAAAAGTCAGTTTACCTTAACTAATAAACTCATAAACTTAACTAATCATAATTGTAATCAATTACTTACTTATACTTTAATTATATAAACATCTAAAAAATTATGACCTAAACATGTTTATTGTATATCTCCATTTTTCCTTAAATGAAAGTATTAGTTAAAAGTATTATTATACAAACTCTCCCTAGAAAGGGAAGCGCGCTTTGTAATAAGTTGAAGAATTTATGGAAACATATATGTGTCTTTAGTTATACAAAAGCATGAACATCTTTTGAAAAAGCAAATCTCTTTTGTGTTCTATACGAGTTTGGAGGATATTTATTTGAGTAAAAGGACAATCATAATAGAATAATTAACCATCTTTTTTGTGATGTATGAGAGTTTGGAGGATAGTATATATATATATATATATATTATTTTTGGTTTTAGAATAGTATGAAATTCATTTAATATGTAAAATTTAATAATTTGAATTTTATCAAATTCAAATTTATTATGTTATTTTTTTTATTTGAAATATTAAAAGAAATTATTTTTCCATCTTTTTTGTAAATTTTATGTTAGGAATAAGAAAAATAATAAACCAATAATACATAAAACACATAAATCATGCACCCATCATTGACATGTGATTATTCTAAAAAATCTTTACGGAAAAACCAATCAAATATATCTTTCTTACCTTGATCAAATCTGACCAAGTGAGTCTTCACCCTTAACCTCCAGTTCTATTACAATGAAGTATCCATAGGATTCATTACATGCAATCCATGGGCACAATAACATTGGCTACCAAATCCATGGGCCCGAAAACCACCAATGTAGACCTAAAACAGATTTAACTCATTAACTCTTTCACTGAGTCAAGTTTAACCTAACAATCTCTAGATTTAACTCATTGACTCTTTCACTGAGTCAAGTTTAACCCAACAATCCTCCCTTCAAGCTAGACTTGGGGTAATTATCCAACCCCCCTCAAAGTTTATAACCAGGGTATTCGGGAATCCGACATGTCCCCCCTATCACCTAGGTCTTCATCTAGACTTTACCGATAATTTACCAGTGGTACGCATGCCTAACCAGGTCTTACAATCATATGCTCATTTACATGTAATTCTCCATAATAATAATAATAATAATAATAATATATATATATATACTTTATTTAGTCTTTCTATCGCCTTCAAGACTCCAAGGGAATGCACTCACCATGTCCAATGATTCTTTTTACCATCACTTACAAATGCTGCCATCCTCTTTCCTTGCTAGTTCTTTGACCTCCACCTGCTTCCTGCATTTTATGGAAGAATTCTCCACGATGCAATCGTGGATCCAATATCAAGCAACCTCATGACTTTTCTTCGATGTGGATCTGATCTCCTCACTATGGCTCTGATACCAGTTGTTAGAAATAAGCAAGCTTGCGAGGGAAATAATAAACCAAAAACACATAAAACAAATAAATCATGCACACATAATTGACACATTATTTATCTTGGAAAACCCTTATGGGAAAAACCAACCAAAGATATCTTTGTTCCCTTGACCAAATCCAGCCAAGCCAGCTAAGTGAGCCTTCACCCCTCACCTCTAGGCCTATTAAAGTGGAGTATCCTAAGCCTATTTAAAGGCTTCATTACACACAATCCATGGGCACAATACCATAGTCTACCAACACCATGGGCCCGAAAACCATCACTATTTACCTAAAGTGGATTTAACTCTTTGACTCTTTCATTGAGTCAAGTTTAACCCAACATTTTAGTTGAGTTTAATTTTTTATTTTCTTTTTCTTCTAAAGTTTATACGTATATACTTATTTTTGGTTATATTAAGTGTTTATTTATATTTTTTAGGTATTTTTTTTTAATTTCATTAATTAAGTTTCATCATTTGAACACATTAAACTTTTAACTCTCTTCAATATTCCTATGTCTAATTTTTTGTGTAAATTCCAACCTTCACCTTCTAGATGGTGAAGGTGAATACTTATTATGCACAAATACACATCTTCATTCACCCACTACCTCACTTTCATGAAAGTAGATACAATAAGTGAATGTCTACATTTGTTACACACACACACACACACATAGATCTGTGTGTGTAAGTGTACATGTGTGTGTGTGTGTGTGTGTGTGTGTGTGTGTGTGTGTGTATTTGAGATAGATAATCCTTCGATTTCATCATTAAATTAATGAATCTATTGTTGTGAATCAAGAGGGAATAGAAGGGAGGTGGAGCAATATGAAACACCATTACAATAACTATTAATAGGAAAACCCTAGATGGAGTTTGGAGCTGATCTACAATGGATGAAGATGATGTCTAATTGGTGGACTACTCTAAACCTCCTACAAAAGGGAAAAACATATTTGAATACTCTGGGTCAAATTTTGTAGGGAAGGCCCTCGAATTGTCTCATAGCTATGGTGGTAAGGGGTTTGAGGGTGATCCTTCGAAAGTAGACTTTCATACTTTGATCAATGTGGTAGAAGTGGGTGGAAGGGAATTTTCTAGGAGGAAATCCAAGATAGTGGATATTTGAAAATGGAATAGATGTGAACTCCAAAGCATGGACATAGAAGGAAAAATATCCATTAGTTTCACAAGATTCAATGGTCAAAGACATAATGGTGGAATTAAGTTTGGATCAAACTCTGATGTTGCATTGATCAAGGGATATGAGGTGAAGGGTTCTAGATCTGCATTTCACTCTTCTTTTAAGCAATGGTGGTTGAAGGTTCTGAACATTTACCAAATTCAAAGTAGTTGGGTAGTGGGAGTGACTCCATTGAAAATGTACCAAAAGAGAATGTCTCCTTGATGGGAAGAGGGATTATATGCATGAGATTGCATGGAGGTACATGTTTTAAGAGGTCGAAGAAGATTGTTAAAAAATATTAGAAGGGATCAATATGTTGGGGTGGGGAGGATATGAAGGAGTAATATATCATGGATTTTATAGGAAAAACTCTAGTGGGAAAATTTGTTGGAAGGCAAATTGGAGTGGACCAACATTGGGGGGGGGACTTTGGGCTATGGAGCAACATATACAACTTTGACCAAAGACTAGATTAGTTTTATATTACATACTCAAAAAGATGTAGATAGTATCCTTGGTGGGAAATGATTACGAGGAACCTCTTATCTATCCTTGACACCATCAAATCCATGTTTTGATCCATGTTTCAAAGTTGAAAATAAAATACCCTTTTGGGTAAAACTACCTAGACTTCCTATACAGTTTTGGTTGGATGATTTTATTAAGGATTTCAATAATATGCTTGGAAAAAAATCGTGGAGGATTCTTCTTTAAAAAAAAGTGTTTGTAGATCAGAGTGGACCAACACTGGGGGGTAACTTTGGGCTATGGAACGACATATAACATTCTGACCAAAGACTAGATTGGTTTTATATTTCATACTAAAAAAGGTGCATATATTATTCTTGGTGGGAAATGATTATTAGTAACCTCTTATCTATCCTTGAAACCATCGAATATGTGTTTTAATCATGCTCCAAAGTTGAAAATAAAGTACCCATTTGGGTAAAACTACCTGGACTTCCTAGAGTTTCGGTCTGATGATTTTGTCAAGGATTTCTCGGTCTGATGATTTTATCAAGGATTTCAGTAATATGTTTGGAAAAAAAATCATGGTGATTTATTCTTACAAAACAAGTTTTCATAGATTAAAGTGGAATAGCATTGGGGGGCGACTTTGAGTTATGGGGTAACATATAATATTCTGACTAAAGATTGAATTAGTTTTATATTTCGTACTAAAAAAGATGCATATACTATCCATGGTGGAAATGATTATGAGGAACCTCTTACTTATCCTTGAAACCATCAAATCCATGTTTTGATCAATGTTCCAAAGTTGAAAAGAAAATACCCATTTGGGTAAATCTACCTGGACTTCTTACAAAGTTTTGTGCAGATGATTTTATCAAGGATTTCAGTAATATTCTTGGAAAAACAATCATGGTGGATTATGCTTACAAAACAAGTGTTCATGTTCATAGATATGTAACAAAGATGTTGATGGATACTAACATATGATTGGGCATGGAAAAGAGCATAGACATTGTTGCATGTGATTCGGTTCATTCATAAGTAATTGACTATTATAATATCCCCTTATATGTGCAAGTTTCCATGCATATGGCCACCTTGTTGTCGACTATGTGATGTATTCTCGATAGGTTTGGAAAATAAATTAGAGGTGGATAGATTCTAGATTCATGGTGAAGGGGGGTTGAAGGTTGTGGGGATTGAAGAAGAAAAATCAATCTCTAGAGCTATGGAGAATGGTTAGGATGGGGATATTAACCCTGAGCCTAGAGATAGGATGATGGAACAAGATCCACATGGTAAGGAGATTGTATCTATTGAAGACGCATAAGAAGGTGCATCAAAGGATCTCTAGTTAGATGGAGTGATGGAAGGGGATAATGACTCAAATCTAGTAGTGGTTGATTCAAAGGATTCTATAAGACACTCGTAGTGTTAGATGGAAATTGGTGAACCTAATACAATTGGTAAGGTCACAAAACTTATTGATAATATTATTTCTAATTCAAATATTTTCTCCCAAACTTTGGCCACTTTTGATTAAGGAAATGGGAAAGCATACTAGAAGGGGAAAGCGGAAAGAAGTAGGGGGAAAATCCATAACTTTTTTACAACGTCGTCATAGGATGGGAGTAAAATCTATCTCTAAATATCACACCCCTCCCTCATCCTGTGGACATTGTATCATGAGAAGTACCTTCTATAATAGCTCATGATTCTACGACTGAAGGGGTCAAGGAAGAGCATAATTAGAATCTTATATCTAAATCCTATGAGGTTGTAGGTGTAAAACCATTGGGGGTATTGAGCACATACCCCATAAAGGAGATAGGCACAAGCACAGTGGGGACAAAATCCTTCGTACACTGTGAAAAGAAGGGGGTAATTTAAATTAAACAAGGGACATAGAAGTTGATCACCGGGGTAGTTAGAGGACAACCCTTGAAGAGTGGTTTAAGATTGTAATTTGTTATTTGAATATCAAAGGACTAGGTAGTTAAGAAAAAATATTGGCCTTGTCAAGATTGGTGGAAATTGAAAAAATAGATATATTACTTCTTTAATAAACTATGGGGAGAGGGGATCCATTAAGTAAATGCTTTAATSAATTTCTAAAAGACCGGGACATTGCTTTTAATGATTTTGGGGRGCTCYCGGGGGGGTGATTATATCTTGGAGACCAAGATTATATTTGATAAATTCATTTGCTAATTTTTCATTTTTATGCATGGATTTTCAAAACAAAAGTTTGGGCATGTTTATTATTGTGCTAAATGTGTATGGGCCTTATGAAGGGAAGMAAACCTACTAGGAAATACTTTTTTCTTTGTCTATTGTTGGGGAAGGAAAACTTATTATTGGGGGAGATTTGAATTTTATTACAAGCAAAAGAGAAGTATCGAGTGTAGCTTTTAGAGTGGATAGAATTGAAAATTATTTTTCGCATCAAATGGATGTGGTAGGAATAATAGACATTAAACCCATTGAAATGATACCTACCTAGAGGAATAACCAAAGTGGAGGTGACAATATTTCTAAAAACCTTGACATATTTCTTTCTTCAGGCTCCTTGATTCAAAAAGTGAACAGGTATAGAGCATGGATAGAGGAAGGGGGAATGTCAAATCATCGTTCAATATTTATTCAACTAGAGCATGTGAATGATAAGCCATCGTCTCCCTTCAAATTCAATTCAGTATGGCTTGAAGAGGAATCATTTACTGACATAGTAAAATCCAATTGGAATGACTTCAAAGAATCCTTGAAAAAATGTGCTAGTGAACAATTTTCTAATCCATTAAAGTTTATAACATAGATAAGAACATAGATAATTACTAAAATAAATCGAGGAAGACTTTAAAAAATTATTCAATGACAATGCAAGTGGGGTATTCATTCAAGAGGAATTATTAAAATCCAAAGAACTTGGAGGAATTATTAAAATCCAAAGAACTTGGAACTAGAAAAAAAAATATTACATGAAAGAGAAGTTGATTGGATAATGAAGAGCGGGGCTACATGGTTGGAATTGGGGGACGAAAACAAACAATATTTCCATAAGTTTACCAAATAAATAAAAAACACAAACACCATTTGGGAAATGAAGAATGATACAAGAGAGATTGTAAAAAACTACAAGGACTTACTAGATTTAAGTGTTCCTCATTTTAGCTCTTTCTATAAAGAACCTTAAGCAACAAATATAACAAAAATAGTAAAGGTGGATTATTTCTTCCCTCAATTAGTCTTAAAGGAGGACAATCATGATCTTTATGCATAAATTATAAAGGATGAGTCGATGGGGTTTAACATCTTTTCAAAAAGTTAAAAGACTAGGCCCGGATGGTTGGACCATTGAGTTCTTCCTAAGGTTTTTGACTTAATGAGGGGGGATTTAGTTAGGTTTTTTTAGGAGATCAAACTCTGATGTAAGGTTTTGGGGTATTTCAATACTTAATTCATTGCTCTTATTTCCAAAATTGATCAGCTAGAATTATATGATGAATTCAAGCCCATTGGTATATGCAATTGTTCTTATAAAATTATCTCAAAAGTGATATCTATGAGACTTAAAAAGGTCCTCTCAAGGGGAATCTCTTTAGAATAATTTGGATTTTTGGAGGGTAAGTAGATCCTTGAGGCTATAGGGACTTCCCAGGAGGGGTTGCATACCATTAAAATCAATCATAACCTTGGTATGGTCATCAAAATTGATTTCTCAAAAGCCTATGATCCTACATTATGGTTATATTTGAGGATGTTCCTGATACATATGGGATTTTTCCTCTCGGTAGTGAATTGGATCATGGGATGTGTGAAATAAATTTCACTTGATGTACTTATCAATGGGGTAGCATTATTTTATTTTTATTTTTATTTTGAGAGGACTAAGACAAGGTTGCATGTTATCTCCTTACTTAATGAATTCCTTACACATCTCCTTTTTGTGGATGATGTTCTCATTTTTTCTAATGGTACAAAGGTAGAGGGTAGGAAATTACAAGGAATTTTACAACTTTATTGCAAGGCCACATGGATGACAAATTTTTTTTTTATGAAGTATGCTATTCATTTTAATTCCTTGAATGATGATGAGGTACACTCTTTGAAGGAATTATTCCCATTTAGAAATTTATAATTACAAGAAGGGATAAAGTACTTGCGGTTTACATTAAAGTGTAATGGCTATGGGAAACATGATTGGGCTTGGCTGCTCAACAAGACTGAACATAGAATTTAGTTGTGGTGTAATACATGGTTCTCAAGGGTTGGAAGAACTACTTTAGTGAAGCTAGTCTTGGAGGCAATACCTATCTATTGGCATAATTTAGCTCACATACCTAAGGGAATCCTAGAGAAAATTAGGAGGATGTGTTTTGATTTCTTGTGGTGAGAGAATAATGAAAATGTGGGAATTCATTTGACTAAGTGGTAGTCTATAGTAATTCTATAGAAATGCCCAAAGAATATAGTGGACGAGGACTCAACAATACTCACCTTATTCATATGTCAATAGCCACAAAAATCCTATGGAACATGATCTCTAAAAATAGTTTATGGAAAAGGATAATCATACAAAAATACATTTAACTAGCCACTTTAATGGACAAGATCAAAAGCTCAAGGAAAAATATCAAAAATGCCTCTAACAAGTGGAAGGATTTGGTAAGTGTTTTTCCTCTTATTGGATCTTTTCTTCCTTGGAAGGTGGGTTCTAGAAAATGAGTTAGTTCGATATCCGATGCAATTATGGTATGTGATAACTCTATCTTTCTTCCACAAGTTATAATTCTTCACTTGCAGGAACAATGAGTATTCACACTTAATCAAATTGTAAATCTTGAGACCACCAATATTTTGCATCAATGGTGGATGTTATTTATGATGCTTTATTTAGTTTATGATTTCATTATTTTTCGAAATAGGTTTGTGAATGAGCTAGAGTGAAGCCACATAAGACTGAAGGATGAGTTTGATGAGGTAGTCTAGGCTAAAAGCAAGGATATATGGGTATATTAAGATAAAGAAGGTTATAACACATTGGTAAAATATGAGATTATGGACAAGGATTGGTGGTGGTCCAAACTTTGGCAGGTAAATACTCCAAAGGAGATAAATTTTCTTATGCGGTTGGTGTGAAAGAATGAAATTACATCCTAGGACTTCCTCTATAAAAGAGGATGATAGGTTCCTAACCTATGCATGATGTGTATAAATAGTGATGAAATTGGAGAACATCTATTTCTTCATTGCCCCTTTTCAAAACACATATGGAGTGATATTAATAGGTGGTTGGGTATGAAATATATATGACAACGAAATACAATATAATTATGCCTGAAATTGTGGTTTCAGAGGAAATAAACTAAAACTTACAGATATTTTCCTTACATTATAGTTTGGGGTATTTGGTTGGCACGAAATTATACCATCTTTAAAAATAAACAAGTGCAATCATTCCATGTATTCAAACAAATTTGTGCCACCTTCCAATTATGTAAGGTGACCCCAATTGTGTCGACTATTAGACAAGTGGGAGAACTCTTAATCAAAAAATCAAATACTTGGGGGTTCTTTGATGGGGGCTATCAAGGCCAAGATTAGGTGAGTAATATTGGTGGAATTTTGTATTTTTTTTCCACAAGATATGAGATATATTGTATTAGTAAAATATGTGGAAAATGCTCACAACAGAGTTACAAAAAAGAATACACCTTTTGTCAAAATTCAATCCCATAGGGGACTATGATGAACAACTAAACTAAACTAGAGGTAAATATTTTAGATGTTCAATAAAGAAATTCACATAAAAAAAACTTACAGAGTAAACTTGGATGAAAACACCTAGAATGAAGGATAAGAAACATTGCATCCAACTTAAGCAGAAAAAGGAGGACCCTTCATACCAAAATCTTCCAAGATTTCATTTGGAGCAACATAATTTAGATTTTGAATTATGAAGTTGAACGGGGGAAGAAGCCACATAAAACCAAACAATTACAGAGGGTGTCATCAAAACCTAGAGAGGAATAGCCTAAAGAAATTCAATTTTTCCCCTAAGCATGCTAGATTCATCTCGGGCTTGTTGCATCGGTTTCCTATGATGAACGATTATTTCCATAATAGAAACCACCTATGCTGATAAGATGCTCAGTCTAATATGAAGGGTGTGAATTGAATTCTGAAAGTCCTCAACATCCCATTCTAATTGAGAGTAGGTCACATCAGAATTTCCACGACCGCATTGCTCCATGGGGCTAGTGACAGAAGGGAAACTTTGAACCAACATGGGAGGGTCATAGATAACGTCGAAAGTATTGAATAACCAGAAGAAGTCTGAAGCAACACTACCAACCCAACTGAACATGAAACCAACCCAAGTATTTTCAACCACGCACGAAGCTATGTAGCCATAATGACCCATCCTATCCAACCTTGAACCCATTCAATACCATGATTGCAGTGTTGGATAAATGAATCGATCGTAGGCAGAGTAATCCCACACCAACATGGGAGAGAGCATGGGAGTTGAATAAACATTAAGATCGAACAAGGGGATTTATAACAAGTTGATGGGGGTCATGTCGAATGCATGTAGTCATAAAGGCAAGGGGATGCCATGAGGAAAATCCATAAAAAAATAATAATAATCGGAGGGGGGTCATTAGGGGATGGGGTTAAAAGAACAATGACCATTAATTAACATGTCCCTCATTTTCCATTTAATTGCTTGATTGTCCCGTTGATCAGCCAACGGGTTATTCAGGTGGAAGATATGAAAGAATTCCACCTATGGTATGACCTGTAGAGCCATTTGAATTCGTTGGAAAATGGAATGCAACCGAGTATCATATGGTAGTGAACCCAATTTAAGATGTCAAATGGTGTTTTTTGAGTCTCCTAGGATGATGACATTATGAACATTTTGGGTGCCAACTAAAGAGATCCCTTGAAGTAGGGTGTAGGTTCTACTTCGTTGTTAGTTTCCTAGCTAATGATCCAAGGAAAGGTAAGCTATAATATTCCTCTAGGGCCGAAGAGAACCCCACCTCGTGTGGCATTTTGTATTTTAGTGATGATCATCATTTCAAATTTAAATCACATGTGGGTTCAAGATGCAACAATTATGTGGAGTTAAGGCATTGAGAGATCTTATGAAGTTGGATTTGGACTATGGAAATCAAAGGATTTAGATTTGTGGAGATTCACAAATAGATATAAAATGGATGAACAATGAAATCCATAGTTAGAATTTAGCTCTAAAAGATCTGGCAGATCGACTCAAAGAAAATACAATGTTATTTTCACACGTCATGTTCTCTCATGTGTAAAAAGAACTTAATATGGAGGTCGATGATTTATCCAAGGATGGCTTACAAATGGTACATGGATATGTTCAGTAGCTAAAATTATTTGAGGGTACTATGGTCGAGTCAAGGATGATGTTTTAATGTATTTTCTACTCCAACACTCTATTTGTAGTGAGGATAGTGGCACTATTTTTTGAGAACAAATCACAATAATTAATATGCAGAAAAGATTGTAATAAATGTTTGTAGGAGATCGTTAAGTTTTGCTATTAGTGTGAAGTGAGAATTAAAGACAAAGAACATAAACTACTCTATTTGTAGAGTGGTCAGTGGGACTGTTTTTTTTAACAAAAATCGAGAATTAAATTGCAAAGAAGACTGTAATGGAATTTTCCACGGATTGTTAAAGTTTGAGTTTAATTAGTGAGAATTAAAGACATTGAACATAAAAAGTGGAGACTGGAACAAACTTTTCTACTTTTCTTCTAATGTGTGAAGTGCACGTTCATAATTTGTATTTGATTCTAATTTGGAATAAAATATAAATTTTTTATTCTTTGGAAAAGAAAATGGATACATCTTCTTTTAGGGAGCAAGTTAATCTTATATAAATACTTTAAACATGACTACAGTTTCACTATAATTTAAGTTCTATGTAATAAAAATGATATTACTAAGATTTTTGTCTATTTTCAATTAACTTATTTAAAACTCATAATGATTTATAACAATTAGATATATATTGTGGTCACAAATATGTTTTCAATTATTTATTCTTTCATTTCATACTCAAGTAAGGGAAATGTATAACATTATTTTTAAATTAATAAGTTAAATCTCTTCTCATTTTGGTAGAAGGCACATAGTCAAAGTCATAATTATAGACCTTTTATGAAATAATGTCAACAATCTTTCTAGATCTCTTTCTTGCTTCAGCCTACATTTCCTTCATCAAATCACCTCTAGCATGCTAGCCATCTAATTACAAAGATACAACAAGAGTAAATCCAAGGTAGACTTGGTCAGTGGTATACTTCCATGTTAATCTTTTTAATAAAAAAATATGGACCACCATTGAAGTTTCTAACACCATGTAACATGTTTTATTGTACAACATTTACCTCATATTCTTCCACCCCTAGAACATATAACATCCGTGATCAGATAACCAAAGCTATTTTCACTGGTTTCCTATTTTAATTTATATTTTAATTTATGTGATCTCATGTGAATAAGGCATCTAAGAAGTGAATAATGTTAAAAAAATATCTTACATTACCCCATGTTTGCATCATTTTAACCCCTGGAAGGTCAGAATTAAACCAATACTTTGCACCCATAACCTCATAACTTGCAAGCAATCAAGACAAGGTGTAATACCCCCATGTTTACCACCACTTAACCCACATGTGGTTTAAGCTAAGTGCAACACCCTCTACTTCGTGACATATTAATCCACAAGAAGTTGAATATAATTACAATACCCCTCACCTACCACTTCTTAGCCCATGAATAATTGACACTAGGTGCATCACACCCCACTTATGATATGATTAGTATGTTATATAGATTTTTCATTTCATAGTAGCCATACACATATGTGCTCGAATCTCATTGTATGAATTTTGCATAATACATGACTCACCCCAAATCTTGTTTAGAATGACATGAAGGTCCTCCATATATTATATACTAACTAATAAAAAAATATACTTATAATAATAATTTTCCTTTACTTATTATTATTTAACTATATCATACCAATCATCTCAACCATAATATACACAAATGATTATATAGACTTTTAGATCCTCCTTTACTTATTGTTAACAATCTAAATAATATAAACAATGAGTTATACACACTCCCACAGTATCATCGTTTTCTCTTGCCTTGCCACGTCGTTTTTCAATCTTCATCATCATTACTAAAAATCTAATTATGAATTTTAGTTCCTAGAACTTTCTTGGAACGCTTTACCTTATTAAAATAATTAATAAAATACCATTATTTTCTTTATTTTGTATTTTGGACCCAACGCACGTGAATTTTGGACTAACTACTTCTGTGTGATTCTCCTCTCCATCTCCGTTCCTCGTTTTGCTTGTGGGATTAGAAACATTGGGGCGTAGGAAACATGTGATATGAGTTGATGTATTTATGATATGAATTTAATTTTGGTAAGTTCTCCAATCTTGAAATGAGGGGAACTTGTAATTATTGTCGTTGATTTTCAAACCATAACTTGTCATTTTGTTGAAGAATAATCCACTTTAAAGTATTTTTTTATTTTGAAACCATCATAGTA
>JASDQU010880230.1:8580-30178 GCA_032191745.1 Picea mariana
GATTCTATGGGCAGAAGCATGCATGACACAGTATATGTTCAGAACAAGAGTCTTCACCAGACTTTGAAAAACATAACTCTCGAAGAAGCCTTCACTAGAGTGAAGCCTGAGATTGAACACTTCAGGATATTTGAGTGCCCAATGTATTTTCATGTATCCAAAGAGAAGTAGTCCAAGCTAGACCCTTCAGGGAGAAAGGATACATTTATGGGATGACAGTGAATCTTCGAAGACATTTCAGATCGACATCCTTGGTCAGAGACAAATTGAGACAATCAGAGATGTTGTCCTTGAAGAAGAGATAGCCTTTCAAAGATCCAGAATATCTCAGATGGAGATTGACAGTGAGACAATAGCTTCTCCCCTTTCAACAGTTCAGAGGGAGACAAACATTATTCCGGCTAATCCAGTTGCCCCAATTGATATGTCCAGAGATATTGCAGTAGGGCATAAAAGGCATGCCTAGGTTCACTTTGCAGGAGGTAGAGAAACATACAAGCCTCTCAAGGCACATCCCGAGAAAGCAAAAGAGATTTTCGAGCTATCCTTTAGTCATGAGCCACTTCATTGATTCTAAGCCTTCTTGTCTTGGAGAAGCAACAGGAGAACAGGTATGGCAAGATGCCATAAACAAAAGAATACCAATATATCTTCAGAGACCAGAAGGGAAGTCTGTGGTGACTTCCAAGTGGATCTATAAGATCAAGCATGCAGCTAATGGAAGTGTCGAGAAATACAAAGCGAGATCTATAGCCGGAGGATTCTCACAAACAGAGGGAGTTGTCTATGATGAGACACTTGATCCAGTAAGCCCGATACACTTCCATCCGTACTACCATCCATGAGTTGGAAACTATATCAGATGGATAGATTCTTGATGAGTTTGGGTTTCAGCAAGAGTGTTGTTGATCCAAATCTATATTATTACAGTGTTGGTGATGAGAGCCTGATTTTGATGACTTATTCAGAAAACCTTGTTGTTGGATACAAGTAAGCTTTGACTTCTGATTTCAAGATGAAGGATCTGAGTATGATGCACTACTTCTTGGGACACGAAGTATGACAGAGGACCGATGAGATTTTCCCGAGTCAAGGAAAATATATAGTGGGAGTATTAAAGAAGTTCAGTATGACAGAATGCAAATCCACGGTGATGGATTTGAAGAAAAAGATTGATGATGATTCAGACGAGACCGATCCACAACTGATTAGATCACTGATGTATCTGGTTAACACCAGACTTGATTCATGCTATGTAGTGAATGTACTTAGTCATTCCACAAGTCAACCGAGACAGACTCACTGGACAACAACAAAACAAGTATTGAGATATAAACGAGGCACAATTGGATATGGCATGAGATATGCCTCCAGTGTGAACTTGAGTTTGCAGGATATGTCGATACAGATTGAGCAACGAGTACAGTGGACCGGAAGAGAACATTCGGTTGTTGTTTTACCGTGAGGGTTGTCATGGTTTCCTGGTGCAGTAGGAAACAAAGCTCTGTGGCCTTGAATACCATAGAAGAAAAGTATATATCATTTAGTGCGGCTTCATAAACTTCTGACAGATTTACTTGATCATGAGATGGATTCTATGATTATAACCAGAGCTATGTGAAGCTCTTTGAGAAACTTGTGTTTCATGATAGATCGAAACACGTTGAGATAAAATATCATTTTCAGAGACATGATGCAGAGGAAAGCAGTACACTTGCCGTACCTTCCTACACATGAACAGATTGCAGACATCTTCACCAAACTGGCTTGGTGAAGAATACCTCTCTAGTTGAGAGGGAGTGTTGATGACTACAACCAAGATAAAATTGAGTACTTCCGTGCGAGACTTGGCCTGATGGAGAATGCCTCCCTAGCTGAGAGGGAGTGTTGATGATTACAGTTGCATGAGACATCCTCCATGCCACAGATTGATTGAGTTGACCTAAGAGAGAGCCCATGAGTTGGGTGTGTGGTTCCTATCTGAGACAGATGTGGAACGTAGTGATGGCCTCCTCCTTACATAGAGTTGAGAAGAACTCTAGATGATTCTCCTTCTCCTGTGTAACGCAGTGAGAAAGGAGATCTGCTGAGTTGGACGTGCTTGTGGCTAAGCACAAGGTGAACGTGTGAATTCCCATGAGCTGGGTGCATTGTTATGAGACAGAGATGAAAACAATGTATTAGCCTCCTTTGAGCAGAGAGTTGAGATGATGAACTCCAGATGACTCTCCTGTGTAATGCAGTGGGAAAGAAGATCTGTTGAGTTGGACGTGCTTGTGGATGAGCACAGGTGAACGTGATCCTATTGGTTGAGCACTAGTGAGTGTGGTTCTCTCGTGAGACGCAGTGAGATAGAGATATGGACATCCCTATGGATGTGCCCCTAGTGGCTGAGGACTAGTGGGTGTATGAGATCCCTTGCTATATCTGCTGAGTTGGACGTGCTTGTGGCTAAGCACAAGGTGAACGTGTGAATTCCCATGAGCTGGGTGCATTGTTATGAGACAGAGATGAAAACAATGTATTAGCCTCCTTTGAGCAGAGAGTTGAGATGATGAACTCCAGATGACTCTCCYGTGTAATGCAGTGGGAAAGAAGATCTGTTGAGTTGGACGTGCTTGTGGATGAGCACAGGTGAACGTGATCCTATTGGTTGAGCACTAGTGAGTGTGGTTCTCCCGTGAGACGCAGTGAGATAGAGATATGGACATCCCTATGGATGTGCCCCTAGTGGCTGAGGACTAGTGGGTGTATGAGATCCCTTGCTATATTGTTCAAGATTCAGACTTACCTGTAACCCTAATTGTAATGTAAAGGGTACAGGTTGGCCCCACCTTAATAGAATAGATAATTAATGTAAAAGATAATTAATTTGGTTATTATTAATTATATTGTGAGTTAGAGAGGTCGGCCCTGTTGTGCCAATAGACACTTATGTTGACATGTTCAGTCTAATATAAGTAAAGGTAAATTCCCCATTGAGGAATCATATTTGAAGTGTGAGTTTGGAAATTTCAGCAAGTACATCTTCTTGGGAAAAGTGCGCACCTCTCTTGGGCGCTAGTCTTCTAGGGTTTGTGAGCACCCTTTTGTGTGCTAGGTGTTTATGGTGGTGGAGGTCTTTCTCTTGAAGAATATAGCAAAGGATTGGTTGGGTTTTCTTCACTTGTTGAGAAGGGTTTCCCAGGATACTTCTTGTGTACTTGTGCATGGTGTATCTTCTTGTGATCTTGGTTGCTGCAACAAATTGTCTATGGTTTAAGTAAAATGCTAAAATGGAATGAACTTCATGCTTAAGCCTAGCTTATTGAAAACTTAACACTAGAGTCTGTATGCTGAAAGGCCAGTGAGCCTAACATTGTACATTGTAATCATACTCATGATATTAATAAAATATATCACTGTTGCAGACTAAGTCAAACAAGAGAGTATGGGGGGCTAGGACTTCACGAGAGCGAAAGGGGGCTAGGGCTTAAGCTAGGGGGCTAAGCTAAATATATTAAAATATTCTTAAGTCCTAAGCCTAAGTCTTATTTCATATATTTTATCCTAAGTTCCAAAGAGGTGGGATAAATTCCCAAGTGAGGGGAAATGAATTCTTTATGTGCCACTTGTCAAGTTTAAATCATGCATACATAAACTTTGGACTTAGTGAGAAATTCCATTCCATTCTATCATTCCATGATTATTGTTACTATTGGATGTGGGTGTGAGCTAGGGAGCCACTGTGACCCTATGATTGGAATACTTTGTGGGTTCTAGGTGAATCCTGTGTGACTACTCGGAACAATTCTCCTTAGGGTGCCTTGGGAATGGATGGAGTCCCTCTGCCAAAGGGAGAATTGTTTGGGATAGTTTTTCCTTGCTGTGAGGCCTAATGGCTGCTTAGAGACTCCATTATAGACGCTGAAGTTCCTATAGCCACAAATTTTTGAGACTTATTGGATGGCCTGTGCTGAAGCCCTGGAAGGGAAGTGGGACATCCTGAGGGATTGCGGTGCATAAAAGGGGGTACTGTTCCTTGAGTTGTGCAGGCTGTGGGGAATGAGAGGCTGTAGGCTGGAATTGTTGCTGAAGTTTGGTACCTTGGCCTAGACTTTGATTGTATGACTGCCTAGATTTTGATTGTATGACTGTGAGACCTTAGTTGGCCTAGTGAGAGTGCCTTTGCCCTGGTGGATTCATAGCCCTGGCTCAGGGGTGACCTGCTGTTTAGAGAGCTAGAATAGCAATGTCTATGGCTAGGTGGAATGTCTGAGGTTTGCATCCAATTGGTGCTTTTATAAAAGATAAGTGCCATGGTTACATTTTCTTTTATTGTGGTGTATAATGTGTAATTATGAGTTTAATTGCTAATATAGAGCTTTATGAATATTTTGCATGTATAATTCTATATGTCTTATGTTAGAATGTATGGTGTTGCATGTTATTGTTTGACTTGCATAATTGCATCAATGATTTAAAACTTTGACTCGGCCTTGGAATCGGTTGATGGTCAACTCTGACTCGGACTTGAACTCGGATTGACTTGGATCTTTGATTTCAATGACTCGATTTACTAAAAATTACATAAAATATTTAAATTTTAATGAAGAAATTATATTTTAAAGGTTGCACAACATGATTCCAAAAAGTTAATGAAACTTTGAAAGAAAGGATTATGAATAAATGAGCAAGAGCATTTAAATGACAAACATAAATGACAAGCAATGTTCCACCATCGCTTATATTAGGATCCTCATCATTAGTATCACCCTTTGCCTCTACCTCAATCCTATAGAGACATCGGTGAACACCTCTCAATTCTGATGTAACTACCTAATCGAATCCTTATAATATGGTAGAAAAAGCTTAACATGCTTAATCAATGATTTTGGTTTGAGTGAAAGGTACATTTTTGCTAAGGCAATGTCAGAGGAGTTCAACAATCAATACCACCAACATCGAGGTACATAAAGGGCTTGGTGCTCTTGATTATATGCTAGTCCCATACCCTCATACGTGATAGAATCCATTGAAAATGTTGCAATCCTATCAATCCTGAAATCCTAAAAATTGTTAAGTTTGCTAGATTTTGAACGGGATATGAAATTCTAATTTCTCCATATGAAGTCCGATGAGGTTGGAACCACTCTCAAACATCTTGAAACAATTAATGGTGTTTCCGCCTTATACACACCTCAGGTCATGTGAAAGAAATCTTCAATCCACTGTGTGTGTCCTTGGGGGCAAGCCTTGAGTCGAGATACTGTCACTCAACACTCGACTCCTTCGTCTAGGCCAACTCCTAGCGAAGCCAAGGGGGGTGGTCCATAAGAAAATAACTAAGGCTAAGTAAGCTAAGTACACAAAGAAATCTAGGAGATTAAATATGAGACAAAAGCAAAAGCAACTTATTCTAGCAGCATATTTGACACATAAATGAAATTGCTTATGATAGAAATATAAAGAAAGTAAAGTATTTCACCATAAAAGATATAAACTGAAAGCAAATGCTAGTACTTGAAATGAAATGCCAATAAGGAAAAACGAAATGTAGACCAGTGCCAATAGTAAATGTTGCTGCAAGATGTATGTGAAATGTCGCTGTGAGAGTTGTGTTGCAATGCTCTTGTGAAGTGGCTTGGTGAATTGTAAGTCCACTTATGAGTGCAAAGTATGTGCAAGTGTTTGCAACAAAATAAATCTAATCTAAGTTTGGCCCTTTAGAGGTTATCCCTCAATAGGGTACAAAGAGCAATGCCAGAGGTCCAACAAGGAGAGAATTGATCTCATTAATGAGTATCCCCCTGACTTCACACACAAGTTCAATGTATTGTCCCAATCAAACAATAACTAATATCGGATTGTCCGATTAAAACTAGATCCACATTGAGCAGTCCTCGTTTTGATGGACTCCACTCCAACAATGAAGCCGATGCTTGCAAAGGAGTGGCCAGAGTAGTAATATGGGAAGCTAAGGGGATGGTTTATTTTCCAACTTTGAAAATTACAAAATGAAATCTAAGCTACTTTAATCTAAGAAATGAAACTACTCTAATGTTTGGCGGTGTTGTGATTAATTTATGGTTTATTTTATCTTCTTTTTAGCAAAAATAGAAAGCATATGGGAAGCACCACGAAAATGAGACAAAATACACTGTTTCCGCTAGGGTAGGGGGGATTGAGAGGGGTGCTCGATAGCCCACTTATTTCTTTGAGGTTACAATCTTTTTAGGAAAGTTTGTGGTCCTTATAGATCCGGATCACAATTTTACAAGTTTTCAAGAAACAATTATTTTTGGAAGAGGAAAAGTGCTCCCGGGGGTCCTGGATGGTCTAGATCTTCGAAATTTTGGCAGCAATTCCTCTTGGCTGTCCGCAAATATGCAAAAAAACAGCAAGTTGAATGTGCTAAAAGATGCTCAAAAGCCCTTTAAAAGTACCTACCAAAAAGGTGTTAGAATTGTACACAAATTTTCTAAGTTAAATATATACAAAAGCTAGTAAAATACAACGTAAAGATCAAGCAAAAGCAAGCTCCCTTAGTGTCTTTTCTTTGCTGTTCAGAAGAGCAATGAATTGGCATTAAGATTGCCAAATATGAAGATTAAAACTCTTGGGAAATGAACTACCTTTAGCTTTTAAGAATATGAAAGAAAAAGCTTGCTAAAAGTGAACTTTTCCTATGCTAGATCTAACTTTGAATAAGACTTTGAAGTGCAAAAAATAGATCTAGTCTAATCTTATGCATGCAAGGCCAAAAATACTTAAGATTTAGATTTACAACATATATCAAGCTATTGCATGCATGAAAAGCAAACCAAAAGAATTTAGAATTTTGATGAGATAGAGAAAAAAAATAGGAGCTTGCAACGTGAAATTCCTTTGGGCTATGGAGTCCTTTGGTGAATGGATGAGGGACTTTGCTCTCGAAAAGGCTTGAAGCTTGTGGGAGATTGCACTCAAATCAATCACCTCTTCAAGTATGAAGACTTGCAATCTTGATAAACTTGCATACAACTTGTTAAATATCGGTGTTCCCTACACATGAAATCTAGATAACATGCAATTAAACAAAATTAATATGCAAATCATTAACCGCATATGTAAAGCAACAAAAGATCTTAATAGACAAACTAGTTAAGAAGATCTTTCCTATTAGGTGATAGCACCCTTACTAAGGCCACCTTACAAATTGAAATACAAATAAACAAGACACATTTTCCTCACAATATTAAACCAAGAACATCAACATCCACACAATGCTACCATCCACCATATGACCTCCAAAGTCTCTTGCTTTATTCAAATATGAAATGATTACAACAATAGAGTACAAGCCTTCTTCCTAACTCCAACTCGTTTGAATGAGGAGAGGATGCTTCATTATATAGCTCAAAGGGTGAAGATCCCAATGAGGGAGGGCACCAATCCCAAAGTGAAATGCCACCACATAAAGAGAGGAGGTGAGAGATGGCACCACCTCTCAAGAGGTAGGCGCATCTCTCCTTGTGTGCACCACCTCTTGAGAGGGAGGGCACACTTCATTCTTGGAAACTCCTYCAACTAAAGCTAGCTTGCCACATCACTCAAGACTAGGCTCACTTAACTCCCCTAACTCGCCCTCAAGTGCCACTAACAACTAGTGAAGCTCAGTGCACTGAAGACAAGCTGAAAACATGTCTCTGGCATGTTTCCTTAATAATAGGGATGTTGATTTATTTTGATTTTATTCAACTTTTTGAGACAAATTGAGTTTTAATGGGTAAAAATCAATATTTTTCCTCAAAAAGGTGATACATAGGTAAAAGTGGGTATTTTGAGTTAGAAAACGAATATCCCCAAGGCATATAATGCCTCCTAGTACCACTTATTTAACTTATCCATCAATTACAATTAAAAATATCCCGTTTGCGAGAAATTTTTTATTTGCAGAAAACATTAAAAAACCTAAGTGGGACTTTGCGCATTTCCACGAGACTCTAGGAGGATGATTATCATGGTAATATACATTAGACTCTAGAATTAGACAACACACACTAAGGCTAAGCATCAAGACACACTCCAACTTGTTGAGATTTGGGTACCTTGGAAAGTGGTCCCCATGTGTTTATGAGTCTCTAAACACAAAGGGGGAGGCTATTACCCTTGTACTTTACTGTATGATTTTAATTTCACTTTGACTTAGGAGATTTAAGTCAAAAGTGAAATATGTCACTTAAGTCATTAAAGTGACAATTAATTCACAAAGTGGGTGAATTAATAGACATAAAGCAAACTAAGGAAAGTGGATTTCCTAAGTGAGATTTAGGGATTGAATCTCACCCATTGATTAGACTTGGCTAGATTAGATCTAGGCCAATGATCTTTTAGGGTTTGGGCCAAGGAGGCTAAAGGAGGGTATAGTGCATTTATGAGACTCATTCTTTACTTGAGAGAAGAGGAGATGAGAAGGAGAGCTTGGGCGCATTTCTTGAGGAGAGGAGGGCGCACTTGCATGAGGGTTTTAGAAGGAAGCTTTGCTTGAGTTGAGGTAGCTTGGAGAAGTCTTCCATGGAGGCTTGGCTACTATCCTAGAGGAGGGCGCATACTTGTGGTGGAGGGCACATTTACTAGTGGAGAGGGGCACAACCTTGTGAGGAGGGCGCACATCTAGTAGAGGAGGTGTGGTCCATTGCTTGGAGGCTTACTCATATGGTTGTGGCTTGCTCTAGAGCTATGGAGGAAGCCATTATGAGTGAGGGAGCATGTGTTTAGGAGGAGGGCGCATTCTATGGAGGAGGGGCACACATACTAGAGGAGAGTCACACTCTTGAGTTTAGAGGGTGCATTCTAGTGTGGGAGAAGTCCTAACCTTGTGGAGAGAGCCATTCACCTTGGAGAGACACACTCTAGAGCTTAGAGGGCGCAAGGGTGAAGGAGGGCGCTCTATTTGAGTTTTTGCATGAGGAGGGGGCACACTTGAGGAGAGGGGCACACTTGAGGAGAGGGGCGCACCATTATCTTGGAGGAGGCTTTCTTGAGAGGAGGAGGCTACTACAAAGGGCAAGACAAAGGCAAGGCAAGTTCAAAGGTCAAGCAAGAGCAAAGGAAAGGAAAAGGCATCAAGATAAAGACAAAGCAAGTAAAGAGAAGAAAGGCTCACTAAGGCAAGGGGTGCCTTACTTCACAAGGCTTGTGGGGAGGTCTTCAAGGAACTCCAAGGCATCCGAGAGTGGTTTCTATTGTACTAGGATCACTTGTATATGTTTCCTGTGTTATACATTTTGCTTTGAGGCCTTCTATATATATCTGCTCCAATCTGGTTTTCCCCATGGGGAGGTTTTTCCAGGGTCATGTTGACCAAAAACATATGTGTCAATTTCATGCATGCTTAGAAGTGTAGATCATCATTTTAAAGTTAAAAGATCTAGAGGTAGTGTTATTTGTTTTGATGTATATTGCATGTGCTAACATTGAGTAAAGAAAACACTTGCAAGGGCACCTCAAAAGGACACTTAACCTTCAAAATATTGAGCTGAAAGTTGGTGACTGTTTGCTGGCCTAAAACAACAACAAAGGACAGCCACAGAGTTGAAACTTAGAGCCAAACTATGGTCAAAGACAGACCTTAGTTGGCAGCCTCATAGGACCTCAGAAAATCTACACAACTTTGGAGGTAATTGAGTGAAAAAACTTAGAAATTATAACTCGCTTAGGAAACAAGATATGATTAACAAGTGAAAAAAAACACTCTAGAGTATGCACTCATGATTAAGTCTTAGGAGGCTAAGCTTTTTACAAAGTTCATCATGCTAACTTATCTTATTACAATTCCCTAAGTGGGTATGGAAAATACAGAGAGAAGAAGAAGAAGAAAAGGGGCGATAATGGCCGACTGGACTTCTGAACTCTGAATTTTGAACAAGTCTTTGTTCAAACTTTGGTGTCTCAACTACAAGTCCATCCTAGTGCAACTTGGAGGGTAACATTGGCTCCATATGGGGATGTGTGCTTGATCCTTAGGAAAGGAAAGCATGCGAGAATCTAGGAATTGTGATCTGCATCATAACAACATGTCTCACCAAGATAACATTAGTCACACATGTATATAGAAACCAACAATTAAAATACAAGTTACACTAATAATAGAAGAAAATGAAAAGATGAAGAAATGAAAATGAAATACAAGGAATAAGGGTTAGAGAGATTTATGTTACAATGGATGCCCCCATGGGCATCATATGTCATCGTTGAGGAGCAATTTGAGGAGTTGCCCTTTCACTGACATATTTTAACTTTTCACCCTCCAACTGGATGAAGTAGAAAAACATTTGGACCAACCATGTCATGGATGAAATAAGACCTTATATGTCTGAAGAGTCCTTGTCCTAGATGACTTGTTGAAGACCCTTTTCTGATTTTTATCAATTTGGGATCTTCCTTGGGGTTAGCCCATTTGGAATATTTATGTACTTTAATCCACCAAGCTTTGAAGTCTGACAAATTTTGCAATTTTTTTATGAATTTCTAAATCAGACTATCATCATTGGAGGCTAGCCACTGCTCATAATGATCTAGAATTGATGATCTGAAGCTCTCTTCCATTTTTCCATTATCTTTCATTAAATCATCTGATGTCTGATGGGTTGGAACTGGAACTGTTAAGGCATCTGTTTCATTGTTCGTTTCAAGGCCGTCGAAGATTTCTTCTGAAGAGATGGGTCCTTCGGTAGAAAGGCGGGGATTTGAATTATCCGGATGTTCATCAATTTCAAACTCAATTATAGGCTTGTCCTCTTGATCAATTACTGACTCATCTACAGGCTCTTTTGGAACTTCATGATGGAAATTCTCCTCTTGTTCTTTGTTAAGCTCTGGCTCTTGCATATGCTTATCAATTTCAATGACCATCTCAGGGGCAACCTTAAGGTTTGTTGGTTCTTTATCTCTCCACTTTTCCTTAAAGGCTTCAATCAACTCTGACTGTTTTAACTTGGTTATCCTTGAGTTCTGTGAATCAATCAAGATCATCATCATTAAAGGACAAGATAAACAATTTCATCATTACATCTTCATGTAAAGCATTGTAACACCATTTATGAATGCAATGAGAAACCTTGGAAACATGACGTTTAGCGCCTTCAACATTATTACTTTGAAAACAAGTCAAATTTTTTAAAGCCTTTTCTGGAATCATACGTCGATAACCACTTATTGCAGAAAAATCAATATGTCTATATAAATCATCCATTTCTAAACTAGAATTATTAAAAAAAAGGAAAAAATGTCTATCAAAAATGGACTTGGATTCGAGATTACTAAAGATCCTACTAGAAACAAATTTGTTTAACTTCCTCCTATAAACCTTTCCAGGTTCATGGATGAAGCTAAGAAAACTTGTGAGTTCCTTCTTACAGAATACTTTGTCAAATTATTTATGAAGTGGAGTCGCTAGATGATTGAGTCTATTTCTAATAAACATAAGCATTAAACAAAGCAAAAAAACAAAAAGGAAAACAAAAGTTGTATTCCAGTAATAGAAAGATTTATCCCTGACAACAGTGCCAAAGAATGTTGCCGCCTTATACACACCTTGGGTCACGTGGAAGAAATCTTCAATTCACTGGCTGTGTCCTTGGGGGTACGCCTCGAGTCGAGATACTGTCACTCGACACTCGATTCCTTTGTCTAGGCCAACTCCTAGCGAAGCAAAGGGGGGTGGTCCCTAAGAAAATAACTAAGGCTAAGTAAGCTAAGTACAAAAAGAAATCTAGGAGTTTAAATATAAGACAGAAGCAAAAGCAACTTATTCTAGCAGCATATATGACACATAAATGAAATTACTTATGATAGAAATATAAAGCAAGTAAAGCATTTCACCATAAAAGATATATACTGAAAGCAAATGCTAGTACTTGAAATGAAATACCAATAAGCAAAAGCGAAATGTAGACCAGTGCTGTGGTATTTGGAGTAACGTGGCTCATATGTGAATTTGGGTGTGTTACCATGTGGTAATAGAGTTGTTTTGTAGTGATGTGGCCTAGACTGGAGGTCTGGGTACATTACATTGTGGTATTAGAGCAACGTTACAACACTCAGGCTATATGGGCGAGATACTTTCACTCAACACTCGATTCCTTTGTCTAGGCCAATTCCTAGCGAAGCAAAAGGGGGTGGTCCCTAAGAAAATAACTAAGGCTAAGTAAGCTAAGTACAAAAAGAAATCTAGGAGTTTAAATATGAGACAAAAGCAAAAGCAACTTATTCTAGCAGCATATATATGACACATAAATAAAATTGCTTATGATAGAAATAAAAAGCAAGTAAATCATTTCACCATAAAAGATATATATTGAAAGCAAATGCTAGTACTTGAAATGAAATGCCAATAAGCAAAAGCGAAATGTAGACCAGTGTTGTGGTATTTGGAGTAACGTGGCTCAGATGTGAATTTGGGTGTGTTACCATGTGGTAATAGAGTTGTTTTGTAGTGATGTGGCCTAGACTGGAGGTCTGGGTACATTACATTGTGGTATTAGAGCGACGTTACAACACTCGGGCTATATGGGCTAGGAACCAGGCCAAAAATTGAGAAATAGTAGGTTATCTACTAAATGTTTGACAAAAATTTTCAAGGAGAGAAATTCGGGAAATATTTGGATGCAAAAAAATGTGGGTTTGCAATTGCCCATATATGTGGTCGCATTTGGTGGAAGACAAGTTATAGAGGCACAAATTTTAAAATTCATAGTTGTAGATTGGTGTTGCTGGGTCTGATTATGGTTTTGTAAGGTCGACCATGGAAGGTCATGGAAAAATTGGGTGAAATTCCCAATTCTAGGTGAAATACAGAGGGAAAATTCACTCATAAAGTAAGTTGTAGGCTTGAAGTTGGTCAAGATGAGGGGTTAATGGTGGACCTCAACTGCGAATTTCATGGTAGATAGAAAATCTCTGGAAAATGGACGAAATTTGGCGAAATTGGGAAATTTCGAAATTTTTAAAAATTTGAAATTTTCTATATGGGTGACGTTAGGGATGACATGGAAATGCCAGGTGGTAGTCGAATGGGCACATGGATGTGGACATGTGTCATCCCAAGATAATTCAGAGTGGAAAAACCTTGCTATCGGTTGAGCATATGTTAATCCGAATTGAACTAGGATCGTCGATCGCGATCGTCCTCCCCCGTCAAATCTATCGGGGTTAAGAATTACCATTAGCCTCCGATCATCTTTAAGCCTTAATTTAATCTGGGCCGTTGGATCGGATGGATCTCCACCGTTAGATCTTTCGGAGCCAAGTGGCATTGTTAACCTCCGATCACCTTTAAGCCCAAATTAGATCTTGAGCTGTTAGATAAGATCTTCATTGACCATTGGATTTGTTGGGGGTCAGTGGCATGGATAAGGATCATGCACCTTTAAGTCCGTTTTAGATCTGGATCGTTAGATCATATCTTCCTCAACCGTTGGATCTTTTGGGGTAAGTTGCCTCGATAATGGTCGTGCACCTTTAAGCCCGAAATGAATCTCGGTTGTCGGATCGGATGGATCATCGTCGTTGGATCTTTTGGTGTTAAAAAGCACCTTAAATCCTGATAATCTTTAAGATTGAGATTAATCTGGACCGTTAGATTGGGTTAATCTTAGCCGCCAGATATATTGGAGGTAAGTTGCATCGTTATCAATTGAGCACTTCTTATTTCGAAATAAGATCTAACCGCCCGATTTTTATAAAGTCACGGAATTATGCCACATGGTGTAAAGAACAAAATGTATAGGTGGGCCACAACTCGAATAAAGTAAAGTGGAAAGAGAAACATGAAAGAGGAAAGAAGAGAGAGAGAAGAAAGGGAGAGAGAAGGAAGATTCGGAGGATGATGGGGCAAGGCCAAGGAAGATGACATGGCAGTTGTGGAGTATGAAACGTAGGACTCGACTACCACATCAACAGACACGTGCCATGCCACGTCATCAAGTATGCCGCGTTAGCAGAGATCAAGGTGTATTTAAGAAGTCTGGAGCCAAAATCTTATTTTGGCCATATGCAAGAGCAAATTAACTCCAAATCAATTGAAATTTTGGGGTTAGGACCGCAAGGACAAGGACAAAAAATGTCAGTGAGGGGGGCATTGGCCATTTTTGCTCCAGTTTGCCAAAAAATGAATATTAGTACTTTTTGAAGAATGGGGTCGGGTATAATGACAGAGGCCCTGTTGCAGGTGAAAATTGAATAACATGGAATAGGGCCAAGCATGAAGACACCTAGTGGATATTTTGGCTGAATTCCAAAGGGTGTGGAGTGGAGATGCCCAAATAGGCCAAACTCCACTATTCTGGACCACTTTTTGGGGATTACTGAGATCTTCAGAGGAGGAGAAGTGACGCTAGATCACAAATCTAGAAAATTTTATTTATTGGACATTTTACCTACAAAGTGAGACAAACAACTTTGCGTTAGTGAAGTTTTCTGAGAATTGCTTAGTTTGGGAGATAACCAGTTTGGCTAAAAATTCCAAGTCTGGAAAAAGTAAAAAAGTACAAGGTTGGCATTTCCAGATTGCCGCAGAAAGTGACTAGAGCATTAGATTGCAAATATGAAGGTTTCTAAATGATCACCATTAGAAACACTATCTACGTCCAATGTAAAAGATTTTCCGGTTCCTAATGGACTTTCTGCTACAAGTGTCTGAAGTTAGCCTTTGAGAAATTACTGTACCAGTGAGACAATGCAAAAAGGGGCAAAATTACTAATTTCAAGTAGCCATAACTTTCCGGTCAAAGATTAGAATTGAGCAAGTGGGTAGTCATTGGAAAATTATTGGAGAGTAGAATCATCTTATCCACCTAGAATTCAGATTTGAGTAATAGAAATTTTTCAGCAAATCAAAAGAAGGAAACAGGTGGCTGTAAAGAGATGAAAATGAAGTATAATTTCCAGAATTGCTTTATATTTTTAATCTAATAGAATTTTGTTGACTACACATTTTGCAGAAATAAGGATACAGACATAACAAAGTAGATACAATATGAGGACCAAAGATATGGAGGATGCACATGGAGCCTACAACCATGAGGAGGAAGTCAGGGGGTTGCATATCAGCTTGGGTAATGTAGAGACCAAGTCAAATGGGCATAGAGAAGGCAATGTAGAAAACATATATTTAGTGGAGACAATGAGAAACTTACAAAGAGATATTTTGAGCTACAGAGTAGACAATGAGAGAATTATTAAAGATCAAGAGAAGCATAACCATGTCAACACTTAGCTGTTACAGAGTTTGAACATCTCATAGAAGAAGATAGATAATGAACCAGATTCAAGGAATGCAAAAGAACACAAATCTCATGCCAGGAGAGAGGAAGCCAAAAGTGCTAGTAGACATCATCACCATTCACCAAGGCACTCAATTACAAGGGCACATGCAATTTCAGAGTCAGAAAGTAGTCCAAGTTTGTCTCTTGTCAGACATCATAAAAGGAGGTCTAAAGTAGATTTGCAAGGAGTGTTGAGGAAGATCAAGCCTCCTACATTTGATGGGGATCATAAGAAAGATGAAGACGTAGAAGCCTAGTTGTTGGGAATGAGGAAATATTTCCAATTGTATAATTACTCATCACATGTAGAAGTCAAAGTTGCAATCTACCATCTTCAAGGAAAAACATCAATGTGGCACGACCATATCAAGCAATTTAAGCACATTGACGAGAAGAGGATCTCGTGAAGGAAGTTCAAAAAGTATTTTCAGAAGAATACTTGTCAGAACATTATTATGATAAGAAGATGAAAGAGTTTTTTGAACTCAAGCTTGGAAGCATGACAATGGATGAGTATGAGAGGAGGTTCCTTGAATTATTGAGGTATGTTGGCTTCATAAAAGATGAGAAGTTTAAAATCCAAAGATGTCCGAGTGGGCTACCTTCTTTCTACAGTGATAAGATACATTTTAATGAGAAGATAGATACAGTTTGATGAGACTAGGACACTGGAAGAAGCTAGAAGGAAAGCAAAGTATCTTTATGAACAAAATCAAGGAAAGTCAAGTTTCCAAAAGGCTCGAGATGAAAAGGAGAAAGGAAAGATGGAGCAAAGAAAGAAAGGGTGTAAACCAATATTTTTCAGAAATAATTCTCAAGGAAAACTAGCATAAAATGAGCCCAGGATGACAAAGTCTTTGGGAAAAAGGTCAAGACAACAACCCATAAAATGTTGGAGATGCGAGGGAGATCACTTGTATAGAGATTTCCCTCCCAAAGGAGAAAGGATGAGGATTGTTCACAATATCCAGGAGGCCGATATTGTTGAAAACATGAGAAGAAGCATGCCAAGGATCTATGCAGACTTGGACAACAAGCAAGAAAAATACCAATCTCATATGATTGAATTAGAAGGTAAGATTGATAATCAGCCGATAGCCATTTTAATTGATTCTGGAGTTAGCCATAGTTACATAGATCCTAATCTTGTTGAGAGATTTCATTTGCAAAGAAGCAAGCATGGAAAATCTTGGCTGGTTCAACTAGCCACAATAGCTAAGATAAAACTTAATGAGGTGGTTAAGGATTGTCTAATGGACATGAATGGACTCATCACAAAGATAGATTTAAATGTCACATCTTTGGGTTCATATGATTTCCTAATTGGTATGGATTGGTTGGACAAGCATCATGCTGTCCTATATTGTTACAACAAGGCATTCACTTGTTTTGATGAGGAAGAGAACTTGAGAACAGTTCACGGTATTCCAAGGGCAATATCAATCAGAGAAATTTCAGCCTTGCAGCTGAAAATAAGCTTCAGGAAAGGATCCCAGATATATGCAGCTCAAATGGAAGAGGCAGCCAAAGATAAGTTGCCAAATATTGAAGATTATGCAATCATGAGAGAATTTGAAGATGTTTTTGGTGAAATACTAGGTTTTCCACCAAAGAGAGACATTGATTTCTCTATTGACTTGATGCATGGAGCTGTCCAAGTGTCCAAGACTCTTGATGAGCACACCATAGCTAAAGGAACTACAAATGCAGCTTGAAGAACTTTTGAAGAAGGGGTACATATGCTCAAGTGTCTCACGTTGGGGTGCCTCATTGCTCTTTGTGAAGAAGGATGGAGCCTTAAAGCTATGCATTGATTTCAGGCAGTTGAATAAGGTGACCATAAAGAACAAGTATCCTTTGCCAAGGATAGATGATCTTTTTGATCCACTAAAAGATGCACAGATATTCTCCAAGATTGACCTCATGTCAGGCTACCATCAGGTGAGAATTAAGGAAGAAGATATCAACAAGACAATATTTAGAACAAGGTATGGCCATTATGAGTTTGTAGTGGTGTCTTTTGGGTTGTCAAATGCACCAGTTGTCTTCATGTGCTTGATGAAAGATATTTTCAGAAATTACTTGGATAAGTGCATCATTGTCTTCTTGGATGACATACTTGTCTATTCTAAGTTTGAAGAAGAGCATGAACAACACTTAAGGATGGTGCTATAGGTGTTAAGGGAGCATCAATTTTATGCTAATTTGAGCAAGTGTTCATTTAATCAGAAGCAGATCCACTATTTTGTTATATTATCTTAGAGAAGCGCATAGCAGTGGACCCAAAAAAGATTAAGGCAATCAGAGAATGGCCAACACCAAGGAATGTTATAGAGGTCAGAGCATTCATGGGACTTGTAGGTTATTGTAGGAGATTTATTAAAGGCTTTTCAAAGGTTGCACATCCAATCACCTCTTTGCAAAAGAAATGTGTAAAATTTGAATGGACTTCTGAATGTGAGGAAAAATTTCACCATTTTAAAGATTGTTAGATTTCTGATCCAAATGAAGCTTTTGTAGTGTGCACAGATGCATGCAAAGGACTTGGGGGAGTCCTTACCCAAAATGGACATGTTATTTGTTATGAGTCCAGGAATCTTAAAGAACATGAAAGGAACTATGCTACACATGACTTAGAGTTGGTAGCTATTATTCATGCAATGAAAATGTGGAGACATTATCTCATGGGCAAAAAATTCGAACCGAGGACAGACCATAGTGGTCTGAAATATTTGTTCGGACAACCAACTTTAAATGTCAGGCAAGTTAGATGGTTAGAAATTAGAATTCCTCAGTGAGTATGACTTTTATATAAAGCATATCAAAGACAAAAATAACAAATTGGTTGATGCACTCAACATGAGGGTGTATGAGATGCATGCTACTGCCATAAGCATGTGTATTTCAGATTTAAAAAACAGAAATTTGGAAGGTGCAAATTCAGATTAGCATTATTTGCAAGTAAAAGAATAATTACAAGGAGGAAAATTTCCACAAAAATCTAAAGATTATGAGCTAAAAGAGGATGGAGTCTTCATGTACAAGGGCAAGGTATATGTTCCTAAATCACGAGAGCTGAAAAATATAGTGATGAGAGAAATGCACAATGTGCCTTATGTTGGGCACCCAGGATATCAAAAAACAATTGCAACTGTAAGAAGCCAATATGTTTTGTTAGGCATGAAGAAAGATGTGGCTGATTACATAGCCAGGTGTATGGAGTGTCGAAAGGTAAAGGCTGAGCACGGGCATCCATCTCGATTGCTACAACCATTGCCCATTCTCGAGTGGAAATGAGAAGTTGTTACAATTGATTTTATTACTAAACTTTCTAGGATTGTAAGGCGTTACGATTCCGTCATGGTAGTGGTGGATAAATTAACCAAGGTTGCCCATTTTATTCTAGGGAAGCTAATACATAAGACAACCAACATTGTAGAAATTTACATGAAAGAAATTTCTAGACTACATGGTGCACTAAGACAATTGTATTTGACAGAGATCCCAAGTTCACATCCAATTTTTGGAAAGGGTTATTTAAGGGAATTGAAACAAATATGAACTTTAGTACAAGATATCACCCAGAGTTGGATGGGCAGATAGAGACGATGAATCAGGTGATTGAATTTATGTTGAGGATGTATGTAATGGACAAGTCTTCCAGGTGAGAAGACTACCTCCATTTGATTGAGTTTGCATATAACAATGGGTATCAAGCATCTTTAAAGATGTGTCCATTTGAAGCACTTTATGGTAGAAAGTGCAACAAGCTAGTGAGTTGGGACAACCCAACAGACAAGCGGTTGTTGGGCTAGAGTTGTTGAAGGAAATGGAAGAACAAATGGTAAATATTAAGCAAAATTAGAGGATGCAAAAGACAAGTAGAAAGTTATGCAGACAAAGGCAAAACACATAGAGATTTTTGAGTGGGTGACTGTGTATTTTTGAAAATAAAGGCTAAGAAAAGTTCACTGAAATTGGGAAGCTGCTCGAAATTGGTAGCCCACTATTGTTGGAGATACATCACACACACCTAGGAATTCTTTTTCCTAAGGTTTTCCCTATGTTTACTAGTCATTATTCAGTCTCCTATAGTCTAGGGAGAATATTCTCTTCAGTTCACACTTCAGTTTGATCAGTTGAGTGGATTCTAGATGCCACATTGGGATCATCACCATGCAACATTGGGATCATCACTAGCTAATGCGCATTGTCCTTGGGATCATCACTAGAGTAGCACATTACTCATGATTCCCTGATCTCCTCCTCACTTCACTCTATTTCAGTCAGTTAACTGAAGACTGAGAGGCTAGTTAACTCGGACTAGGTGGCAGTTAACTCCTGTAACTACTTGAGAGACTAGACTAGGTGGAAGTTTACTCCCGTAACTGCTGGTGTGTGTCTAGAATGTTGAAATATTGTAACTTCGAAGAATATTCTACCTGAGAGAGAGTTGAATAATATTATTATATTATATTTATTAATTAGGCCCTATTGAGCCTTTGTAAAAGTCGGCCCTTTTGTGCCTTGACAATTAAATGTAAATTAAGAGGGTAAAGTGACAGGTCGGCCCAGACCTAATTTTAGGCTGGGCAGACCACTATTTATAAGGGAGGCCAATACCTCATTTATTCACTCACTTATGAGCTCTGCAACAAGAGGAAAAAGTGCACAAGTCTTGGAGGAGAAGTTGCTGCAACCGGGGGTGACGTCAAGGAGGGTTTTGGTCTATCTCTTGGTTAAGTGGTGTGCTACTCTTCCTAGTGAAGGAGTAGAGGAGGATCTTCTGTTCGGTCTTTGGTCTATTGATATTGAGGAAGTTTTTGTTGGGTTTTCTCCCCCATGAGGGTTTCCTAGGATAATCTGTGCGTCTCTATTGTTTCTGTGATTGCCTCTCTTTCGATGATCTTATTTATGCAACTAATGTGCTAAATGATTATAATAATAAAGAAGAACCGTAATTGCTAGTTGTATAAGTAAAAACTTCAACATAGATCACTCTAGACCACCACTATGGCGCATTGGCTTCTTCTCCAGTGCGCATTAGTTGAGTTATACGGAGTATATTGTGTGTAAATTGTCATCCATTCATTTGGTTAATGAGAATTCTTCCATTCTTTCTATCCTGTTTCTCTTTTCTCATATTTTCTGAGCAAACCGTGTATGTCATTTGCTAGCTAGATCTATTCTGTGCAGGTTCAACACATTTACATGGTATCAGAGCCAACGAATTGCTAAAAAAAGACACCAGATTCTTTTTGCAGGTACCGAAGATTGAAGACAGCGGAAAAATGGAATTTCCAAAAGAATTCATTCTTACACCGTAGTGCATCTTTGAGGCAGAGGATTATACAGGTTAACCATGGACACAGAGACCGAACCCACATCAACCATAGAAAAATCCAAGTATCTGAATCAAATGGACGAAGCGTTTAGAACTATTTGCAGTCTCATTTCTCCTGAACTCCTCTTTCACATATCCTCTTGTAAAATTCCCAATGAAGCCTGGACCATGGAAGGGCTTTCTGGCAAACATGACGAGATGAGGGGACACATGCTCGAGGTGGAATTGCTCACTTTTGATCCAAAAACCTTGGACAATCTCCAAGATTTCTTTACCAAATATAAATATTTGCTGTCGAAACTCAAGGCTTGCGGGGTTGATAAATCTAAGGAGGAAAAACAAATGGTTCTCACCATTCTCTCCAATCTTGGTCAGGAATACTCAATGTTTGTATCCACATTTCATTTAGTTAGGCTCGCCTCTGGAGCCACCTGGAAGATGCCCTCTCTTGAGGTCTTTATTGAATCTCTGACACAAGAGCAGAACAAGCATATCAACATGGGAAAAATCAAAGGCCCAAAGGCGCATGCACTTATTGTGCATGATGGTAGCGGTCATCAAAATCAAAAATCTAAAGACAAAGACAAAAGGAAAGCACATGCAAATCCAAAGAAGGAAGGGTACTCAAAACCCTTCAACGATGCCTCTGGATCCAAAGGTGGAAAGGGAAGAAAAGGGGAGAAATGCACTTACTGCCATAAAGGATTCCATCCAGAATCCGCATGTATGCAGAAACAAATAGATCAAATGGCCCAAATACTTCAACCAAACAACTTTGGAGATCACATCCCCGAGTGTGCCAAGAAGAAGAAGTCAGAAGATCAGAATCCCAAGAAAGGCAATTCTAGCCATGCTTTGATTGCCATCAACTCCTCTCCCGATGCTTGGATCGTAGATTCAGGTGCATCACACCACATGGCATCCACAAAAGAAGTCTACTCTTCATTGGACGCATGCAAAGGTCCTC
>JASDQU010880231.1:6904-35017 GCA_032191745.1 Picea mariana
ACAGAGTGTGAGGGGGATGAGAGGGATAAAAAAAGGGGGGGAAGAGAGAGGGATAATGAGAGGAAGGGAAGTAGAAAGGGATACATAGAATGGGGGTAGCGATAGAATGAGAGGAAGGAGGAGATAAAGAGGGAGAAAAAGAGGGGGAATAGAGAGAGAAAGAGGGGAAGAGAGAGTGAGAATGAGACTAACAATGACGAGAGAGAGAAAGGGTGGAATAGAGGTGGAAGAGAGAGGGGAGTGAGGGACAAATAGAAAAAGAGAGGGAGAGAGAGAGAGAGAGAGGGGGTGGGGGGGATAGAGAGGGAGTGGGTGTGAGAGTCTAAGGCATGTTAAGGTAAGGTATATCTATAGGTCTTTCCATGCCTTGTGATGTATAAATCTTGCCATATCTAGGTATTACCATGTATAAGAGTGTGAGGGAGAGAGAGGGAGACATACATGGGGGGTAGACAGGGAGAGTGAGAGTGAGATAGAGAAGGGGGGTAGATGTAGGAGAGGGAGGACAAAGATAAAGAATGAAGGAAATGATTTTTAGGAGCACACATGCATTGCTGGAGCACGTGTGCGCTTGTTTGAATTCAAATTTTTTGGGCGGGATTGACAAGGTGTATGTTGACTTGGTTAGCTCGGATTTAGGTTCGAGATGACAAACCTAGTGCTTCGGTATGAAAATTTATAACAACCTCCATTTTCGTGAATACCCCTGTATATATTTGTATTTCATGTTATTTTTATATAGGATAAACAATTCAGTTGTTGAAGAAATTATAGACATAGATTGAGTCAGCTATGCATATTTCAAAGATATAATTTTTTTTTAAATTATTATTGTTTAATATTTCTAATCTATTTTTGTCTTCACATGTATAAAAATCCTAGAATACATACCTTTCTTATTTCTTCTATAATGTTTTCTCATCTTAACCATTTCTCAAATGAGTTATATGCGACACAAGAGGAGACCGATACCTACGATATAAAAAAAATGAAATTGTTTTGATCATTCTAAGACCCTTTTAGCCTACATGAACAAAATACATTGTAATTTCAGGCATATGTTGACTTTGATAATTTAAAAAAATATATAAAATTAATATTAAAAATTTCCAAAAAATACACGACATAACAAAAACGAGTTCTCTACAAGTATACAAGTGTTTGGAATGAAATTGAATCGTTAAGACACTGAACACCTAAACAAACGGAAACATATACCTTATATTTTGTTGGACAAATAAGATACCATTGTTAGAAAAAATAAAATTTGACCTAGTTATTCACAATGTCTATCAATACAAGTTGTATAATCAGAAAGGTAATTCAATTTCCTATGTTTCAATTTCTTACACCATATTCAAATTCATTATAAAAGTACCTTGAATAATCCCTCCAATTTAAGAGATTGATGTTTTTCCAGGTTTGCATTGCCACTAACGTGTCATGAGAGAACATTATTAGCTTTCACTCACCCATATGATTTCCATTAAATAAATTGGAATTTTAATCAAAACTAAACCTATTTCCACTCATAGTTCATACAAATTTAGTAATGGTAGATCAATGCATGTGTTGTGAATTGCAATAGTACCCAAACAATGCACATATTTTATTAGGATCTTCAAATTATGAACCATTCATATTTTACTTATTGGAAAGATTTGTATGTATCAAACGAATTATAGTTGTTCAAAGTGGCATATAGTTACCTTAGTAGAACAAGTATATCATATGGTGCTATGGGGAAAATCCCCCTATATTGGGTATAGGTACAAGCAGAGCACTGACTTCCCTTAAAATACTATTCTACCCTTAAGCTACCCAAAAACTATCTAAACTGAATGACAAGAGAGAGAAAATAAGATCAATGGGTGCACCTTTAGTCCTTGTGGCTAGTGTATACCTCTTTCTCCTTCCCATCTTCCTATATTGTGGGTCTCCTCCCAAAACCGACCTACAAAAACTTAGGAAAACAATGCTACAACAGATACAATCTCTACTTATCACTTTCAATGTTCAAATATTGACATAAATGCATAAATCAATACAAGCATATAGACATAATTGTTTGTGACAAGAATGAACTCTTTTATTCAATATTAAGATCAAAAGGATTAGAACCTTCATCAACAATCGCTCCACGAACTAGGTACGTGATCCTCTATAATGGATCCAAGTGCATCAATCCCATGCAAGCTTCTCACAACCAACTTATCACTTGAGAAAGGAGAAATGGTTGTATAAGGAGAAGGGGATGGAGGGGAAGGTTGAGGCCAAAACTCAGAATAGGCTGCAAAACTTGGGCTAAGAAGGGGAAAGGATTTTGGCAGAGTTTTCTTATTCTCTTGCTTGTCTTGTCAAATGACACCCAAAGACCTCTTTTATATGAGGAAAATATGGTTATTCAGTTTGGGGATGAGCTACAAGGGGTAAAATGGTTAGGAAACCCTCGATAGCCCATAAAATCCATCGAATTCCTTGCGATTTTATATTTTTTGCAATTTTTGGAGGTAAATGCGGGATAACTTACATGCATCTCGTGTATGTACACGGGATAAATAGAATGCAACACACGTGTGTACATGGAATATTAGTGTAGTAGGACACATACACTATCCAAAAAATAATTTTTTAAGAAGCATCCTCAACAATATTTTGGAAAATTATGTAAATGGAAATGACAATGTCTTGTATGCATAGGTAAGGAATTTTTGGAAAACAAAATATGCCCCCTAATGTGTGAGGTCAGAAGATAAACTGATGGCTGGAATACATTAGAATATATTTACACAGTGGGAATCATGAATTCGAGTGAGCCCAATATGAGTGTTCACGAGTGTGCCATCTGCAAAAATAATAATAACTTCTCTGACGCGGGCATACCCATGCTCGAGATAATCTAAGCATGGCTGCCAATCAAGTACACTGTAGATCCATGTCACATACAACTACTAGAAAAAATGTAAATGTCCATATGAAGTGCAACCGTGAGAAATACATAGTGGATCTACATCTCAAGATCGTCTGATGATATACAATTACAATACGATATGCATCCTCAAGAAGAATCATTTCATGTGGCTAGAGATAAGGAATTCATCGTTCGAGCAACAACTTCAAGATCTTCAAAATCTTAGGTAGGATTACAATAGGAGTGTAAGACTCACTACCCTGAGGTCTTCGACATGCTGTCAGGGAAAGAATAGGATCTCGATCATCAAGCACATAAATTTATTGTTTTGGAATCTGAACTTGACTGGACTCTCTAGATGGCTGACTCATGAAAGTCAAGAGATAAAATTTAGAGTGGCTGACTTAGGTTGGAAAAATCTTCCCTTGGACGAAAACATGAAAAAATTATGAGACTCAGGCAGCATAATGTTGACATAAATCTGTGATACAGGAGGCACCACAAACTCTCCATGTGTTTGGAAGAGTAACCAAATGGAGGATGACATAGCTCTATGTAACGCGAGAAACTTCCTAAGGTCATACTAGATCCTAATTCTTGGAGAAAAAATGAAAGTATGTACTTTTTCCAAGGGAGACTATCTTGCTGCTGAAAAAATAAAATATATATCTCGTCCCCTCTTTTAGGAATATTTTATTTTTTTGGCTTTTTCAAATTTTTAACGAGATTAAAAAATAATAAAATAATTCTACATTACAAAGGAGGAACGAGTGTCGTGGGAAAGAAAACTAGTTCCAAGCGCATGGAACATACTAATTCTCAGTGCAAGGAGACATGTGCAGGATAAGGACACTCAAGAAAATTCCTCCATGGGTCAAGGTGTTAGATCGCAAGGGAAAAAAGTGCTACAAGTCTTGCTTTTAAGGAATGCTTTTGAAGGTTCAATTAATAGCAACATGAAGATGACATTAGGCCAAATATGCAAGGATGAGACATGCAATGTGATTAAGTAAGAAAAAACATGATTCCTTACATGTGAATTTGTACGAGCCCAGAGAAGGTAAGCTCAATGGCTTTTCACATTTAGAGAGTTTGGAAAAACACTAAAAGAAGACTCCAAAGAGTTCCTTTTTCGTAACTAGTCTAGTCAGTTAGAAAAAGGGTTAAAATTATACCGAAAGGACGTCTCTTCAAAACCATGTTAATGAGTGTGATAGAGACAAGATCACTTGGCTATCTTTTCAATTTCAAGGAGTCTGAAAAGAGATTAACTATGGACTCACAACCTTTTTCTGAGTTTAGTCTCCTTAGCCCGAAAAAGTATAAAATATAACTTAGGAGAACTCTCTCGGTGAGACATGTCTCCTGAGGCGTACCTTTTTCCTGGATAATCTATTGGCCGGAAAAAGGGTTAAAATTATGCCAAATAGATGTTATTTTTGGACCAATTAACCAGTGTGAAAGGAACAAGGTCACTCGATGATATTTTCATATTTAGGGAGTATGAAAAGAGATTAAATATGGAATCTGAGGGAGTTCCTTTTTTGAAAGTAATCTCCAAGTCCCGAAAAAAGATAAACCAAAACCAAGGAGAATGGCCCTTTTTCAAAACTTTAGTCCCTCGAGCCCGAAAAAGGGTTAAACTTATGCCTGAGAATACTCTCCTAGTGATCTGAAGCTCCTATGGCATACGTTTATTCATAAATTAACCGTTCGAACTGAAAAAGGGGTAAAATATCATCATACAGATGTGCCTTCAAATTTGAGTTTGACGAGCGTGGAGGGAAATAAGATCGTTCGACAATCTTTTCAATTTTAGAGATTCTGAAAAGAGATTAAAGAAGACTCCATGGGGGATTCTTTTCTTAAGTAATTCAGATGAGACCAAAAAGAATAAATAAGCTCTTATTATATGTTTCTTTCAAAGTTTAAGCGAGCCTGAAATACAACAAATTATACTCATGAGGAGTCCCTCAGGTAGGCCAGAGAAAGATGAAGAAAAAGTATGAGGCTTCAACAAAAAGTCATGGTGGGACTAAACAGGACTCACGTACCTATGAAATTCTTCAACATGGGAACCAAATGGAAAAAAAGGCTCTAACTAGGATTCCCATGGAAGGAAGGCTCTACCACATAAAGTACGACACACTTATCAGCAAGGAAGGTTAGTGTCTCAATTCAGTGGGGTCGATCCTAAGGCTAAATGAACCAGGAAATGGCTAATGAAAAAATGCAAGTAGGGAAAAACCTAACCTATATGTCAGTTTCTAGGTCAATAAATATCAGAATGGATCGATACAATGAAACTTTGAAAAATAAGAGTTTCTACTGAATACAAAAATTGGAAAAAACAAACCTGAAATGTACAATATGTACAAGGTACAACACAACCTTATGACACAAGTGTGCTATTAGTTCAGGTAGAGCCCACTGCTAGGCTATGACCAAGAGGCTCTTCGATTTACAACCTGGAAAGTATCCCAAAAGGAAATAAAAAACAAACCATGGTGTAAGTATTCCCACGGTATAGAAACCATAGTAATGGTTTCAAGGATAGCCTCATCCGAAGGAAATTCAAAATACGAGAAATAACACGAATGAGGAGGGTTGAAAATCCCAAAGGGTGAACAAAATTGACCATATTCCATATGACGATGAGGGTTTTGGAAAGGACTGGAAGAGTCTATCAGCAAAGAATCACAAGCACAAGGGCTTGAGGATCTACAAACAATGAGATCAGACTTGAAAGGAAACTCAAGATCACTCAGAACCATAGGGGGAAGCAAGGGCTCCCATTCCCCCATTGGATAAACCAATGGATCAATTGTTGATACCAAGTCTCGATAAGGAAAACATGACTGAACAAGTTCCTTCTCAGGAGAAATTGAACATCGAGGATAAGACACCACATAATTTACCTGTGGCGGGGTAGACTCTACATGAATACTAGGAACATATAAAGGGGCATCCTAAACTAACGCTGAATTATGATGGTGATTATCAGATGTCATCTAGTTGATAGTGACAATGCTTCCATTTTGAGGGAAATGTATCACCTAGAAAATCATATACACCATAGGTCTCATAGCATATACATAATCACACCCAAAAATCATATTGAAATCAAATGAGCCTTGCACCACTATAACATCAACAAGGAAATTCTTCCCACCTAATGAGATAGGAAACTGAGGAGGAATCCCAAAATATTCACTAGGATATTTGTCAAAAGCCAACAACTCATGAAAAGTAGTCACAAGCTCAGGAGAACCCAAAGCTTGCTAAGCTGAGGAGGATAAAATACTTGCGGAAGCTCCTTCATCTACAATACATCGACAAATTTGATTTGAATTATTTTCAACTATTATTTTAAAAGGTGCAGAATAAGGAAGGCGAGGCTCAACAAGTTCATTCTAATCAAAGGAAACCATCCTAGGACTTGGAGGGATTGTGCTCAAAGTGAGTGGAATTCCCCCTTGTTTTGAAAGTGTTGAAGTGGAAATGATAAAAACATAGTCAATAGACACATACTTCCCCAAGATAAGAGTGGGATCAACAGAAGATTGCATCGGCATGACCACTTTGGTAGACTCGACACTCTCCAAGAGAAGAGTCGTATTAGCTGAATATTGCATCGGCATGACCACTTTGGTAGACTCGACACTCTCCAAGAGAAGAGTGGGATAAAATGAAGATTGCATCGACATGAACACTTCCTCAACCATTGGTTGAATAGGTTGTGAGACAACATGGTCTGAAGGCGCATCACCTCCAAAAAAGGAGTGGGATCGACCGAAGATTGCATCAGCACAACCACTTTCTCAACCATTAGATGAATAGGTTGTGATGAAACCTTAGAAGACTCATAATAAAAAGATATTGCAGACATGGGCCATAATCTTTGTGCCTCTGGAAGGCCATGACATAAATGAGTAAGGTGATCTCCCTTGCAAAGATTGCAAGGGAACTTAGGCTTATGTTCTATCCGTTTGGGTTTGTCAATATAACCAATTTACCCAGCATGACTAGCAGTGGTTGGTTGCACATATCCAACATGACTTGCAGTGGTTGGTGATTGGTTGATAACATGACTCACAGAGGCTACATAACTATCACCAATATGACTAGAAGTGACTAGATTCCCCCCCCCAACATGACTTGAAGAGGTTGGGTGTTGTTCTTCAACATGACTAAGAGAGGTTGAGGAACTATCTCCAACATGACTCACAAAGGTTGGTGATTGAACTCCAATATAAAACATGACTTGCAAAGGCTAATGAACTACCTCCAACATGACCCACAGAGGTTGGTGATTTTTTCTTCCTATTCTTCCTCTTTCTATTTCGTTTAGACTTCCAGTTACTTGTAGCTAGACTTTCACCAGAGAAGGTAGAACAAAGAGGAGAAGAAGATTCAAGATCATTCAGAACATTTAGAATGGTACCCAACCAAACCTGTAGTCCCACATTCAACCCAGGAATGTAGAAAGTTTCCATCAAAGGGACACCAACATTTCCAAAGAAAGGAAAAGCACAAGAATACACTTATGAAGGGGTTCCTTGGTTGGTATCATCAATAACTTTTTCCATGAATATATTATGCATAGGTTCTTTCCTTACGAGATAGTTCAAGTCTGTAAAAGTATCACACATTGAATCTAGAGAAACATTGGTATAAAAAAAAAATCCTATAAAGATGTGGCTCCACGTTTCTAAGCGGAAGACCGAAAAATCATCATGAACGATGGAGTGTCTAGTCTACCACCTTAGGTTAGAGACCCAAAGTAATTACTGACTAAATCACTATGGAAAACTAGGGAGCATAGAGCACACCACTAAGAAGAAAATTCTAAAAATATACAAACCAAACAAACTAACCTTTTGAATTCTTCCGACCCATGGAGATGAACTCCTGATCGTCCAAAGAATTCACAAAGGAAAAAAACTAGCTAGAAGAAACAATTACCAAGACCTTCGACTGACAGTCCTTTCAGGTGTCTCCCAAAAAATACAGAGTCTGCCTCAAGTACCACAATACACCCCTCATAGTTACCTATGTGGAAAACCATATAATGGAAACTAGGCCACCAACCTATAATCAATATCTAGGGGGGTACAATCAACAACCGAGAGAGTGTATCAAAAGGGTAACTAAGCCCGAAGATTCTCTTGAGGCCTGAAACACAACAAGGCTAGAATCACTCTTAGAGTACCTTGGACAGATCCAAGTGTCTCAGAGGTCTAACACAATTCGGGCCAGTAACACTATAGGATTCACCCCCAATACACATTCACCCAAATGATTTGTTGGGATCAAGAGTGGCTATCTCCATCACCGTCCTCCACGCAACTTCGTGTTTGACTCATGTGTTAGAGGAGCTTCTGATATTGAGTAATTATAAGGTGTATTTTTCACACCCTAACAAAAACACCTTAGTTAATTTTTGGTTGGCCTTAGAGTAGGGATGATTTTAAGGATGGAAATTTATTTTAAAATGTAGAAACCCTGGCGAATCTTACTAATCCTTCATATTCCAACTATAATTTTTTTGCGATATTTTTGTAAAATTATTCAAATTTCTAAGGATTTTATATAGTTTATATAAACATTTGGTGATTTTTAAGGTAAAATAATTTTATCCTATAGAATTTGGGCGAATCATTTTTAGAATAACGAATATTTTTTTGGGAAAAACCATGGAAAATTAGCCCATGAGCGAAATTTAGCCCCTAAAATAATCCCTACCTTAGAGAGTTTACCTCTCTACACCTAATCCAAGGCCCTAGTCTAAGCTATTGGTGAACCCTAGAAAAAGTGTTACTAATATATTTTAGATTAGCACATTTGTTTTAGGGGATTTTATTACTTAAGGAACAAAATTGAAATTGATGTTATTTGAGACTCTTGCAAAAATGAAACTTATAAGAACACTGGAAAATAAAAATTTACACTAGTCCTTCAAATTAAAAGAGTTTCAAGGAAGAAAAATCATTAACAATCCTTCAAATTTAAAAAGCAATTTTTTCTCCTTTCCATTGCACAATGTAACTTTCGAGTGAAACAAAAGAGAAAACAAAATAATTTTTTTTCTTACTTTTCTTTTGAAATGATTTCAAGATGAGAAGAAAACACAACCCTATGCTAATTCTTTTTATTTTTCAAATAACAATGCAAAGCAAATGCAAAGAAATAAAGAGACCTTAAAAACTAGTTTTTATTTTTTTATTTTCTTCCAATCAAAGAAGAACTAACAAAAGATGCTAAAAGATGATTTATTTTTATTTCATGAACAATATGAGCCTAAAAAATATCAAAACCCCAAACAACAGAAGCTTCTGGAGCTCAGAAACACTTGGGAACCACAATTTTCCTGTAGGAAAAAAGAAAATGTTTTGAAAAATTCTCTAAAAAAACAGAGACGTGTGTTGTGCACGACTAGCCTACGTATGTATGTCATTTTTATATAATGAAGACTACATATGTACGCATGTTGTATAGAGAATAGGGTGTGTACACCTTTGTAAATTTTCAAAAAAAAAAGAAAGATTTGGATAGACAACTTGGGAAAGGGAAGCTGGTAGGCACGACGAAGGTGACCAGAGGCCCAACCTGACCCAGAACACTCATAAAACTCAGAAAGAAACTGAAAAATAAAATTTAACCAAGGTATCCCACTAATACCCAGAGAGACTCCCCAGTGGAGTTGCCAATTCTTCTACGGGGAAAATCCCCCTATACTGGGTCTAGGTACAGGCAGAGCACTGACTTCTGTTAAAATATTGTTCTACCCTTAAGAAGCCCCAAAAATATCTAAAATAAATGACAAGAGAGAGGAAAGAAGTTCAATTGGTTCACCTTTAGTCCTTGCGGCTGGTGTAGAGATCTTTCTCCTTTGTAGCTTCCTATATTGCGGGTCTCCTCCCAAAGATGACCTGCAAAAACTTAGGAAAAAAATGCTACAACACATATAATCTCTACTTATCACTTTCAATGTTCAGATATTGACATAAATGCATAAAGCAATAAAAGCATATAGACATAATGTGTTGGGATAAGAATGAACTCTTTTATTCAATATTAAGATCAAAAGGATTACAAACTTCGTCAACAATCACTCCACGAACCAGGTCAAGGCTCCTCTATCGTGGCTCCAAGTGCATCAGTCCCATGCAATATTCTTAGAACCAACTTATAACTTGAGAAAGGAGAAAGGGTTGTATAAGGAGAAGGGGATGGAGAGGTAATCTGAGGCCAAAACTTAGAATAGGATGCAAAACTTGGGCTAAGAAGGGGAAGGGATTTTGGCATAGTTTTCTTATTCTCTTTCTTGTCTTGTCAAATGAAACCCCAATAAATATTTTTATATGAGAAAAATATGGTTATTCGGTTTGGGTATGGGATACAAGGGATAAAATGTTTAGGACACCCTAGATAGCCCGTAAAATCTATCGAATTCCTAGCAATTTTATATTTTTTGCAATTTTTGGAGGCAAACACGGGATAGCTAGCATCCATCTCACATATGTACACAGGATAACTATCATGCAACACGTGTGTTTATGTGGGCTATTAGTGCAGTAGGACACATACACTATCCAAAAAATATTTTTTTAAGAAGCAGCCTCAGCAGTATTTTGGAAAATTACGTAAATGGAAAGGCCAATGTCTTGTATGCATAGGTAAGGAATTTTTGGACTATAACATATTTGTTTTGGCACTATGAAGTATACACTCTCCATTATTAGTTGGTTGGAATGAAAAAATTCATCCTATTACTTGTTGAAACAAAATCATTCATTCTTTTACTACATCAAGGCTATGGTTGTTAAGAAAGGCACAACCCACTATGCCCCCCACCCCCACCAACCCCAATGGGATAGGAATTGAATCAACATTAATGACTTCATGCCACAACTTATTTTTACATCCACCATGAAATATTCTCACAAGTGATTATTATTTTTTGAACCATAAGTCAAAATTGTTAGGACCGTGCAGGAAGGTAAGGATTGTATAACACCATTAAAAAGAGTAGGAATTTATGCACCTTTACTTTAGGTACTTATATACTAGGGATAAATAATTTTTTGTTTCCTATCATTTGACTATAGAGCTTCTTGTCTCGCTTGGAATTTCCATCAGTGAGATATTCACTAGATTAGAAGGTATTTGTTTCTCGAAATGCTCAATCTATCTAAAAGTGTTGAATCATTAAAACAATCTATTATTCCTCGAAATTGTTTTCTCTCCTAAAATAAAATTTGAGTGGTTTTTGAACAACTTATCGGTGAGTGCAAGTTAATGATGGTCTCTCATGATGCATTAGAGACCATGCAAACATGGAAACATAATAATCTTCTAACTTGGAGGGATTATTCAAGGTACTTTTACAATGAATTTTAATATGGTGTAAAAAGATGAAATGTAGAAGATTGAATTAACTTTCTGAATATATAATTTTTATTTATAGAATATGTGAATAATTATGTTAAATTTGAGTTTTTCCAACAATGGTATGTTGTTTTTCTAGTAAAATATAAGGTATATGTCTCCATTAGTGCAGGTATTGAATACCTTAATGATGGAATTTCCTTTCAAAAAATTGTATAATTGTAGAGAACCCATTGTTCTAGTGCGGTGTATCTTTTCAAAATTTATAATATTAATTTTATATATTTTTTTAATTTATGAAATTCAATATATCCTTGAAATTACAACATCTTCCGTTAGTGCAGGCCATGAGGGTCTTAAAACTATCAAACAAATTTATTCTTTTCTTTTAGATTGTAGATATCAGTCTCTTCTAGTGCAACATATAACTTATTTTAAAAATGAAGAATTAGAAAGAGACTGATAGCTTAACCTGATAGCCTTGACTTGATAGCCTTGACCTAAATATGGAAATACCTATAGGTAGACCTAGACATGGTAAGGCATGACAAGACCTAGACCTAGACCTAGAATTATACCATGAACATGACCTATACCTACACCATGACCTAGATCTATACCTATACCATGACCTAGACCATGAAGAATCAGAAAAAAAGACCGAAGGTCCAAGAATCAGAAAGAGAATACTCTCAGTCAGATGAAGATACAAATACTCAGGCAGACTCAAATCAGTAGACAACATCAAATCCTCCCTCCAAAATTACTCAAAAGAATCATCCTACAAGTCAGATAATTGGTGAGAAAAACAAAGGTGTACAAACCAGGAGAAGGATAATCAAAGACACCGAGAAAACACATATATCCTTCATATACATGGTGGAACCCAAGAACTTTAATGAAGCCAGTAAAGATGTAAATTGGTTAAAATCATTTCTTAATGGATATCTAGAAGAAGATGTATATGTGGAAAAACCTGAAGGATTTTCACTGACATATAATCCTGACTATGTCTGTAACTTGAAAAAGAAATTATATTGACTAAAACAAGCACCACGAGCTTGGTATTATAGACCTGAAAAATTTCTACAGGACAAAGGGTTCAAGAAAGGTATTGTTGACAGTAATCTATACATTAATTCTGAAGGGGATGATTTATTAGTTTTTTTGGTTTATGTAGATGACATTATTTTTGGATGCACTAATGACCCTTCATTTCAGTTGTTTGATAATTCAATGCAAACCAAGTTTGAGATGTCCATGATAGGAGAACTACCATATTTTCTTTCTTTACGAATCCATCAGAGTTATGCAGGGCTATTTATCTCTCAAGAAAAGTATTTGAAAGAGATGTTAAAGAGGTTTTAGATGGAATATTCCTCTCCTGTTAGTACATCTATGGTGGTTGATTGCAATCTCAGTAAAGATGATATTACACCTGATGTTCATCAAAGAACATATCGATCAATGATAGGCAGTGTTCTATACATCACAACATCTTGTCCTGATATAGTGTAAGCTATTGGAATGGTAGGTTGTTATCAATCTTCTCCTAAACAAAGTCATTTATCAGCTGTCAAGAGGATATTCAAATATTTGAAGGGTACAATGAATTATGGTATTTGGTATCCTATAAATCATAATTTTCAATTAGTTGCATATTCAGATGCTAATTGGGCAAATTGTTTGGATGAGAGAAAGAGCACCAGTGGAGGTGCATTCTTCTTAGGTGATTCGTTAGTAGCATGGATTAGTAAGAAGCAGAGATATATTTCATTATCAACTACAGAGGCATAGTACATTGTTGTTTCTACTTGCTGCACTCAGATCTTATGGATGATACAAACTCTTGCATATTTGAAGGTAACTTATACTGATTCCATTCCACTTCACTGTGATAACACCAGTGCCATTAGTGTCTCGAAGAATCCTGTTCTCCATTCAAAGACAAATCATATACCAATAAAGTATCATTTTCTCAAAGAGAAGGTTACAAACAAAGTTGTTTAGCTGAATTATATTCCATCCACAGAACAAATTGTAGACATCTTTACTAAACCCCTATCCAAGACACCATTTGAATATCTCTATCAGAAGCCGGGTGTCATACCTTTTCTCACCTAAGAGAGTCCATCCTGTCAGGGGGAGTATGTGTTGGTTGAATATTTGATATCTCTGAAAAAGTACTGCAACAACTCAGGGAGAGCATGTTTTCTTTGACATTGATGTCAAAGGGGGAGAAAAGGTGTGGTCTGGATGCTACAGTTGGAGGTATAAGTAGAATAGTGTAGCCTTTCGGGGTTTCCATCAATGCTAAAGGGGGTTATTGTTGGCATGTTTTTACAGTAGAGTGTGTTTGTCATTGATGGAAAGAACAACAATGACGATGGAAAATAGGAAAAGAATAAGATCAAGAGGAGAAGCAAACAATATGTAGAGATAAAATATTAGAAGGGAAAGCGCATTACATAAACGTGATCAGGATCAAATCCTTGATCGTGGATATGATTTGAGAGTCTTCACGACTGTTGGATCGAATTAAATGGAAGGATAGGATAAACAAATATGGAGAGTTGTTGGATTTAATCCAAGGAAAAGTGCATCATAGAAAAATTGAGTCGTTGATCTAATATCTTAGTCAAATGAACATTATTTGTTTCAGGTCTAAAGATGTGAGGAGGTTATGCTCTGGAAAAATCTCACTTCAATATTTTTCAGTTTGAGATTTGAAATACCCAAAGCTCGAAGAGTCGGATATCCGAAACAAATTATCAACCACTGGATCATATGAAGTAAATCTCAGTCATTAGATCATCCGAAGAATATCTCAAGTGTCGAATAATCTGAAGTGAATCTAGGTCGTCTGATCCAGAGCGTCAGTTTGAGTTTTGAAATTCATGAAGCTCAGAGACCCGGAGAGCTGAAATAGATCCTCAACCATCGGATCATCCAAAGTAAATTTTAGTCATCATANGTGGCCTATAATCGGGCACTTAGATCTACAGTCGACAGGGCATATTGAACCCCCTTGATCTTTCTGCCTTTAACTGTGGTGGGGGGGGATCCGAGTTGGTGGTATTTTCCATGTGGGACCCTCATATGTGTCACCTTCCTGTCAACGCATACCCCTCTCGCTCATTACCACTTACTGCCTAACCCCCCCTCCGAGTAAACCACCAAACCAATCATACATACCACCTCCACACTCTGAAATCACACTCCACTACCTGCTACATGTCACACTCCACTACCGCGCTCTTCCTCCACACTCCACTACACTGCCTACACGTCTCACCCACATTAGCAGACAACCTCAGCAAGGACATGTGTAAGTAATACACATATTTTGAGGGGAAGTAAAGTTTGAGACTTGATATTTCAAAAGTCTGGAGACCCGAAGGAGATCTCGACCGTTGATAGAGAAAGGGGCCACAAATTTGTCAATTGAGAAGGATAGGTGTCTGTAGATCATCAACTCTGGAAGATTGGCGTAAGGAGAAAAGAAGGGTTTGAGATTTGAAAATCCCAGAGCCCCAATCACGAAGTAAATCATAGTCATTGATTTAGGAAGGTTAGATCTGATCCGCAAAACTTGAAAGGACAGATCATAACCATCAGTTCAAGAGCACCATCAAGATCGTGAGATCAACAATCCTGTCACATTGCGTGGTTAGAACATGCTTGGGTCTTAATTCTTCGTGAGCGGGCTGCAATCAAAACCACGGTATCACCAAAGGCATATGTGGAGCTCTGTAGTGAATTGTGGGGTGAAAAGAAGATTTCCCTCAAACCACATTTGGTCATGCTCGCAATCATGTGGTCACATGAGAGCATCACCCAAGGTCGCATCAACAGAATAATGGGGGAGCTAGCATCGCTAGGTTCCAAATCAAAGGTTACGCATTGAAAAATAAAAAATCATCTGCAGGTATAATCCAATGGTGCTGATCAAACTGAATCTAATTGAAGGGTTGTTGTTTCATCTTGTGATTTCTTGATCAGTTATGATTCAGTTACACTAATTGAATCATTGTTCCTGAGTGGTTGAATCATTGTTCCTAAGCATTGGAATCATGATTCCTGAGCATTTCTTTGAGATTCCCGACTTGAGCATTGGAGATGCGGAGTGTAACGGATGATGAGAGCAAGGATAAAAGAAAAATACCGTGACAGAGAAAGGTTGTTATTTCTCTGTAAAAAGTAGTCGAACTGTAAGCAATGAATTTTTACAGCATGAACCGAGGGAGAAAATGCAGATATGAAGAACATAAGCTGGACAGAGCAGAAATGGTGAAAACAACAGACTGTATGAGAACTTAAGCACAAGAATATGTGAGCAGGAAGACACTCATGCAGGTAGAGAAGAGCAGTGTAGCAGAACAATGATGAGACTGGTAAGCCTTTGATAAATATTGTATCATTGTAATAAATTTTAGAAAGAAAAGATTTATATCTGAGGGTGGTAGGGTGGTGCTAGGGAGGACTGTTTTCCTCAGAGTTTCAAGTGAGTGCTTGAACATGGGGAGTTGTAGCTTCCATATGGTTGCAGCCAGAAAAACCAGGGTGGTAGGGTGGTGCAAGGGATAACCATTGTTCTCTTCTATACAGGTTGGTTCTTGTGTGACTGGAAGTTGGTGCTGGAACACTCAGGAAGTTGTTGCTTCCTTCTAGTGGGTGCTAGATAAACCATAGGGTTGGTGCTCTCTACAAGTTGAAACTTGTTAAAGAATAGGTTGTAGCCTCATTTTGAGTTTGTGATCGAAGATTGATGATGTACATAACTTAAAACATTGCCTATCATTCTAAGAAGAAGAGGTTTTATTCCTTTATGGGTTTTCTGATGAATATATGTCTCTGTGTATATCATATGTGTGATTGATTTTTATTATTTCTGTTTTTCATGACTTGCATAATCTTGATGATCACTTGGAGAACATTATTAATATTTCAATAGGCATACAAAAATTTAAGCACAGTAAAAACTAATTCAACCCCCCTTCTCAGTTGTCTTAGTATTTCCAACAATTGGTATCTGAGCGGGTTCCTTTTAGCTAAATGTATTTGAGTAAGCTTAAACATGAAAAGTCATGAAGAAACTTCAACCAATAACCCTCCCCTGTTTTATGGAATAATTTTTTCTTTCTGGAAGGTTAGAATGAGAACATACATTATGGCCTTATGTGTTGATGTTTGGGATGTTGTAGAGACTGGATATACAAAACCTGTTGTGCTAGCTACCAAAGATGATAAGTTAGAATTTATCTTCAATGCAAAGGAAATGAATGCTATATTGAGTGGGCTTGCTGAAGCTGAATTTGTAAAAGTAATGCACCTTGATCCTACCAAAGAGATGTGGGATAAACTCATTAGCAGCTATGAAGGAAATGAGAAAGTAAAAGATGCCAAACTTCAGACATATAGATTGAAATTTGAACAAATAAATATGAATGAGGATGAAACAATTAATAAATATTTCTTAATATTTGAGGATCTTGTGAATGCCATGAAGGGCCTTGGTGAGAAGATTGAAGAAACATATTTAGTTTAGAAGATTTTAAGATCTCTACCTAATAGATTTAATCCAAAAGTTTCTTCAATAGAAGAACTGAATGATCTTAATATTTTGTCTATTGATAAAATTATAGGAACTCTAATTGCTTATGAAATGAGTATTAGTAAAGATAAACCCACATCTAGAGAAGAATCATTTAAAGAAGATAAGAATGAGGATTCTGAGCCTGATGAAATTGAAGCAAAATTTGTGAGAAGACTAAAGAAAAGATCATGCAAGTACCAAGGCAAGTTTCCCTTCAAATGTTTTAACTTTGAAAAGATAGGTCACTTTGCATCTAAGTGTCTAGACAATAAGAAGGACCAGGACTCTGAAGGTGAAGAGAAGTACAAATCCATAAGAATTGGTAAAAAGAAAAGTTTATGTGTAAACAATGATGACTCTTCAAGAGACACAAATAGTGGTTCTTCTTGTGAATATAAGGTTAACGACTTTATGCTTATGGACAAAGAGGATTATGATAATAAAATCACATGAAATGATGTTAATGATGAAGAAGTTGTGGTTGAATTAGAAGGAGAACTGATCAGTGCCCTAGAAGAAATTGCTAGATTCAGATTTAAGAAGAAATAGAAAAAACAATTGTTGATACAGTTCGAGAAAGACAATAAAAAACCTGATGAAGACTTTTCCCTGCTAAAAGTGGAATTAGAATAGGCAAAGAAAATAGAGGACATTCTGAAACAACAATTATCAGAGAAGAAGGCAAGATGTGAAGCCTTAGAAGAACAGGTAGTAAAAACCAGAAAAGAGATGGAGGAGTTTAAAGCATTATATATCCAAAATCTTTCAAGCATTAAAGCCTCAACAAAACTAAACGACATTCTGAGAAAACATAGATTTCCTTTGTCGAAGGCTAGTTTAGGCTATGTAAGTGGTTCAAGCAGCAAACAGATAGAAAGCAAAGAGCTAGTAAAGATGATCAAGTTCCAGGTCAGCAGACAATCAAACCATGTGAGTACTCTGCCACCAAAATCTAATAAAGACAAGATGATCCCTGATAAAAAACAAAGATATCAGAAGATAGAGAAACACATGCCAAGAAGAAGGCCATCCTTCAGGTACCAAAATTTATTCCATGGTTACTGTTTTTACTACTCCAAGTTTGGTCATAAGATTGCAAATTGTCAAATTAAGTTTAGAGACATACAACTGAGGAGATCAAGAAATAAACAATATTTGCAACATAGAACTAAATAGTCGATGAGTAGACAAAGTTGCACCAAACACTTTTACCTATTAAACAATGATCTCAAATGATATAACTGTCATTACTTCAGCCACAAAGCTGCAAACTGCCATTTGAAGAATTACAAAGCAAATCCAAGGATAAAACCCTTAGCTAGAAATTCCAGCACATGGAAAAAGAAAGATAGTGAAAAATGTGGTCTAGTACTTTCAACTCAAAGACAAAAGAACCCCTGGTATATTGACAGTGGATGTTCCAAACATATGACTGGAGACAAAAGTAAGTTTATGTCTCTAAGTGAAAGCAAATTANATGTAACCTTTGGAAATGATGCACCAGGAAAAATCAAAGGTAAAGGAATGGTAAGTCTAAGTAATGACAAAGAGAAAGATCAAGATGTGTTGTTTGTAGATGGTCTGAAACATAATCTTCTTAGTGTCAGTCAAGTTTGTGGCAGAGGATGTAAATTTTTCTTCACTTCTAAATATTGTAAAATACAATCTGTGAATTTAGTACAGTTGATTGCAAAAGGCATAAGAACAGAAAACAATGTCTATGTTTTGAAAGAAGAAAAATGAGAATGTCACTTAAGCAGGTATGATGAAAGATGGTTATGGCATAGGAGCCTTGGACACCTAAATTTTGATCATCTAATCAAACTTAGAAACAATGGGGTAGCAAAAGATCTTCCAAAAATATCAAAGCCATATGATTCTGTATGCAAACCTTGCCAAATAGGAAAGCTCACTCGGAAACAGTTTAAATCTAAGAACTTTGCATCAACAGAGAAACCTCTTTAGTTAGTACTTATGGATTTATGTGGACCATCAAGGAAGGAAGGTACAGGAAAATAAAATTATTTCATGTTGATTATTGATGATTATTCTAGACTTACATGGGTTTCCTTTCTGAAAGAAAAATCTGAAGGATTTGAAAAATTCAAAGTATTTAAGGCTCTGACTGAGAATCAAACAAGAAAAATATTGAAGGCAATAAGGTCTGATAGAGGAGGAGAGTTTAGTTTAGGAGACTTCAAAGATTTTTTTGATAAACATGGGATCAAAAGAGAGTATACTATTCCAAGGAATCCACAACAAAATGGAGTAGTTGAGAAGCAGAATAGATCAGTTCAGCAAATGGAAAGATCAATGATGAATGAAAAGAATATTGCTCAGACATATTGGGTTGAAGCAATTCATACAGTTGTACATATTCTTAACAAATCTCATCTCAGGCCACAAAGTGACAAGATTCCTTATGAACTATGGTTTGGAAGAAGTACTTCAATCAAGCATTTTAACGTCTTTGGGAGTATGTGTTATATCAAGAATAATGATGAAAATCTTGGAAAATATGATGACAGCTATGATGAAGGTATCTTCTTAGGGTATGCTACAAACAATAAAGGATACAGATGCTATAATAAGAGGTTGCATAAATTGGTTGATTGTATTGACATAAAAGTTGATGAAGAAATATCGATACAAGATGTAAGCAGTGTTGAATCAACAACAGAGGATATAGTTTAAGTTGAAGATGAACAGGCCCAAGAATCAGAAAGGGAATACTCTGAGTCAGATGAAGATACAAATACTCAGGTATACTCAAATCAATAGACAACATCAAATCCTCCCTCCAAAATTACTCAAAAGAATCATCCTGCAAGTCAGATAATTGGTGAGAAATACAAAGGTGTACAAACGAGGAGAAGGATAATCAAAGACACCAAGAAAACACATATAGCCTTTATATCGATAGGTGGAACCCAAGAAATTTAATGAAGCCAGTAAAGATGTAAACTGGTTAAAATCAATGATTGAGGAACCAGATCAGATTGAGAAGAACAATACTTGGGAGCTTGTTCCTATACTTGCAGATAAGAATGTAATTGGCACCAAATGGGTGTTTAAGAATAAAATGAATGAACAAGGACAAACTTTTAGGAATAAAGCTATATTGGTATGTAAGGGGTATGCACACATTGAAGGATAGGATTTTGATGAAACCTTTGCACCAGTGGCAAGATTGGAAGCCATCAGAATATTTCTTGCCTATGCATGTCATAAGAACTTTAAAGTATATCAAATGGATGTTAAGTCAGCATTTCTTAATGAAGATCTAGAAGAAGATGTATATGTGAAACAACCTTAATGATTTTCACTGACAGATAATCATGACTATGTCTGTAAATTGAAAAAGGCATTATATGGACTAAACCAAGCACCGCGAGCCTGGTATTATAGATTGGACAAATTTCTACAGGACAAAGGGTTCAAGAAAGATACTATTGATAGTAATCTATACATTAAGTCTGAAGGTGATGATTTATTAGTTGTTTTGGTTTATGTAGATGACATTATTTTTGGTTGTACTAATGACCCTTCAATTCAGTGGTTTGATAATTCAATGCAAACCGAGTTTGAGATGTCCATGATAGGAGAATTGTCATATTTTCTTGGTTTATGAATCAATCAAAGTTCAACAGGGTTATTTATCTCTCAAGAAAAGTATTTGAAATAGATGTTAAAGATGTTTCAGATGGAATATTCCTCTCTTGTTAGTACACCTATGGTGGTTGTTTGCAAGATTAGTAAAGATGATATTACACCTGATGTTGATCAAAGAACATATCGATCAATTATAGGAATTCTTTTGTACATCACAACATCCCATCCTGATATAATGCAAGCTGTTGGAATGGTAGGTCATTATCAGTCTGCTCCTAAACAAAGTCATTTAGCAGTTGTCAAGAGGATATTCAAATATTTGAAGGGTACAATGACTTATGGTATTTGGTATCCTAGAAATCATAATTTTCAATTAACTGCATATTTAGATGTTGATTGGTCAAATTGTTTAGATGAGAGAAAGAGAACCAATGGAGGTGAATTCTTCTTAGGTGATTTGTCAATAGCATGGATTAGCAAGAAGAAGGGATCTATTTCATTAACAAATACAGAGGTAGAGGACATTGTTGCTTCTACTTGATGCACTCAGATCTTATGGGTGATATAAACTCTTGCAGATTTGAAGGTAACTTATATTGATCCCATTCCACTTCACTATGATAACACCAGTTCCATTAGTGTCTCAAAGAATCCTTTCTCCATTCAAAGACGAAGCATATACCAATAAAGTATCATTTTCTCAAAGAGAAGGTTACAAACGGAGTTGTTCAACTGAATTATATTCCTTCCATAGAACAAATTGCAGACATCTTTACCTAAACCCCTAGCTAAGACACCATTTGAATATCTCTGTCAGAAACTAGGTGTCATCCCTTCTCTCACCTAAGAGAGTCCATCCTGTTAGGGGGATTATGTGTTGGTTGAATATCTGATACCTCCGAAAAATCACTGCAACAACTCAGGGGGAGCATGTTTTCTTTGACATTGATGTCAAAGGGGGAGAAAAGGTGTGGTCTGGATGCTACAGTTGGAGGTCTAAGAAGAATAGTGCAACCTTTTAGGGTTGCCATCAATGCTAAAGGGGGAAATTGTTGGCATGCTTTTACAGGAAGAGTGTGCTTGTCATTGATGGAAAGAAAAACAATGACGATGGAAAACAAGAAAAATATAAGCTCAAAAGGAGAATAGAACAATATGCAGATATCAAATCTCAGAAGGGAAAGCCCAGTACAAAAATGTGATCAGGCTCAAATCCTTGATCATATATCTTCTTCGAAATTCTTCACGACCGTTGGATCAAATTAAATGGAAGGATAGGATAAGCAAAGATGGAGAGGCATTGGATTTAATCCAAGGAAAAGCTACATCATAGACATATCTAGCCGTTATCTGAGATCTTGATCAAACAAACATAATTTGTTTTGGGTATAAATATTTGAGGAGGTTACGCTCCGAAAAAATCTCACTTCAATAATTTTTAGTTTGAGATTTGAAATACCCGAAGCCCAGAGAGCCGGAGAGCCAAAACAAATTCTTAACTGTCGGATCATCCAAAGTAAATCTTAGTTGTCAGATCATCCAAAGAATATATCAAGTGTCAGTTTGCCCAAAGTGAATCTGGGCCTTCTAATCCAGAGCGTCAGTTTGAGTTTTGAAATTCCCGAAGCCTGGAGACCTGGAGAGCCGAAATAAATCCTTGACCGTCGGATCATCCAAAGTAAATTTCAAACATAAGATCATTCTAAAGTGGAAGGAAAAAATAAGTTAGAAGAATGGCACACTAATCTTAGTGGCTAATAATCGGGCACTTAGATCTACGGTTGACAAGGCATATCAGAACCCCCCGACCTTTCTGCCTTTAACCATGGGGGGGGGATCCGAGTTGGTGGAATTTTCCATGTGGGACCCTCATACGTGTCATATAACTATAAACTCGGACCCCCCTCACTCATTACCACTTACTGCCTAACCCCTCCTCCAATTAAACCACCAAACCACTCATACATACCACCTCTGCACTCCGACGTCACACTCCACTACCCGCTACATGTCACACTTCATACCGTGCTCTGCCTCGACACTCTACTACATTGCCTACACATCTCACCCATGTTAGCAAACCACCTTAGTAAGGAAATGTGGCAGACCACATCAGCAAGGACATGTGCCAGACCATGTCAGCAAGTACACGTGGCAGTAATCCACATACTTCGAGGGGAAGTAAATTTTGAGACTTGAGATTTTAGAAGTCCGGAAACCCGAAGGAGATCTTGACGGCTAATTGAGAAAGGGGCCACAGAGTCGTCGACTGAGAAGGAAATGTGTTCGTATATCATCCACTCAGGAATATTGGCGTACGGATAAAAGTAGGGTTTGATATTTGAAAGTCACGAAGACCGGATCAAGAAGTAAATCACAGTCGTTGATTTAGGAAGGCCGGATATGATCTGCAGAACATGAAAGAATAGATCTGAACCATCATTTTAGGAGCACTGTCAATATCTTGAGATCGACGCTCCCTTCATATTATGGGGTCAAAACTTGCTCGGGTCTTAATTATTCATGAGCGGGCCACAATCAAAACCACGTTATCTCCAAAGGCATATGTGGAGCTCTGTAGTGAATTGCAAGGAGAAAATCAGGTTTCCCTCAAACCGCCTTTGGCCACGACCGCAATCATGTGGTCACATGAGAGAATTTCCCAAGGTCACATCAGCGGAAGATTGGGGAAGGAGCTAACTCCAATAGGCTCCACATCGGAGGTTACGCATTGAAAAGTCAAAAAGCATCTGCGGGTATAATCCAACAGTGTTGATCAAACCGAATCTGATTGAAGGGTTGTTGTTCATCTCGTGATTCCTTGATCAGTTATGATTTAGTTACACTAATTGAATCATTGTTCCTGAGTGGTTGAATCATTGTTCCTGAGCATTTGAATCATGATTCTTGAGCGTTTATTTGAGATTCCCGATGTGAGCATTGGAGATGCAGAGTGTAACGGATGATGATATAAAGGATAAAAGAAAAATGCCATGACAGAGAGAGGTTGATGTTTCTCTGTAAAAAGTAGTTGAACTATAAGAAATGAAGTTTTATAGCATGAACTGAGGGAGAAAATGTAGATATGAAGAACATAAGATGAACATAGTAGAAATGGTGAAAACAACAGATTGTATGAGAACTTAAGCGCAAGAAGATGCAAGTAAGAAGACATTGATGTAGGCAGAGTAGAGAAATGTAGCAGAACAATGATGAGAGTGGAAAGCCTTTGATAAATAATGTATCACTGTAATAAATTTCAGCAAGAAAATATTTATATCTGAGGGTGGTAGGGTGGTGCTAGGGAGGACTATTGTCCTCAGAGTTTCAAGTGGGTTCTTGAACATAGGGAGTTGTAGATTCCATATGGTTGTAGCCAGAAAAACTAGTGTGGTAGGGTGGTGCAAGGGCGAACCATTTTTCTATGCTATACAAGTTTGTGCCTGTGTGACTGGAAGTTGGTGCTTCCATCCAGTTGGTACTGGAACACTTAGGAAGTTGGTGCTTCCTTCTAGTGGGTGCTAGAGAAACCAGAGGGTTGGTGCTCTCTACAAGTTGCAACTTGCTAAGAAGAGGTTGTAGCCTCATTTTTATTTGGTGCTTAAATATTGATGATGTACAAAACTTGAAAGACTGCCTATCATTCTAAGAATAAGAGGTTTTCTCCCTTTATGGGTTTCCTCATGAATATTTGTCTCTATGTATATCATATGTGTGTTTGATGTTTACTATTTTTGGTGTTCATGACTTGCATAATCTTGATGATCACTTGGAGAACATTAATAATATTTCAATAGGCATAAAAATTTTGAAGCACAGTAACAACCATTTCATCCCCCCTCTTAGTTGTCTTAGTATTTCCAACATTTCAATGGTTGTGTATGTTTCACAAAAAAATCAAGGTACCACATCTTTGGAACTATCTTGAGTCTAGGCATGGGAAAGGGGAGCATGATGGAGCAGGAGTATGAATACAAATAATGTTATGCATGCAATGAATGAATTTCACAACTACTTGCCTCATTCGAGATGAAAATTGCATCGTTTAATGGTGTTCTTTAGTAATGGTAGAGGGAACAAGAAACCATGAAGAACAATAAACCAGGAAAGGAAATGTACATAGAAATTTTTGGTAGGTGGTCTATGTAGATCAATCACGGTGTTATGAATGAAAAATAATCTAGGGCACTCATGGATTCCATTCAGTTCGAACATCATAAAATGCAATAGTTGAAATATGGACGATAAAAATCTCTTGCTTCTTTGGTCCATGTAGTAGTAATGAATGAGATGATTTTGAATCCACAGACTGGGTTGATATATGGGATCATGTATCACACCCTATTGGTAAAATTATAACTATGGAATTAACCCAATTGGAGGAGGACCAATCAAATATTTCAGCATATTATGATCACATCTTAGATCTCATACAACCAGGTCTGGTGAATATTCTATTAATTTTAAATAACTAGCATGAATGTTGTATGCTTTGGTCATTTAGTGGAATCACGTGTTAGTACTCCATTTTCATGCAGGCCACATATACAAAGTGGTTTCCCCAAAAGGTAATGAATGGGGTACTCACTATTTGTTGGAATCTTTCTTATAGGAAAATTAGACCCTCATGATCTCATTAACAAACTTTGAAGGCATTCAATTTTCGATTGGGTCGATGGTTACTAAGGGAGAATATCCGACATAGGATGAAAGGTCATGGAATAAAGTTGGTTATATATTTCAATATTATAGACTAGGTGAAGTTGTATGCCACTTTATGAACTTGGTTGTTTGTACAAACCTCCAACTACAAACAATGCCAAGTAAGAACTCATCAAAGGTACTATACTTCTTTCCTTAATTTGAGAACGAAAAGTTAATGGAGACCATTAATATTAAAATTGATATTGATGGTATACTTGAATGACCATAGGTATGTAGACCACCCAATGATTGCCAGAAAGATGAGATTTCCTTTCCTTTCCTTTTTTTTCATTGCCTTGTCTTTCCATGCCTTTCCTTTCCATTCCTTGCCTTGCCTTGCCTTGCCTTTCCTTGTATTGCCTTGGATTTCCATGATTTTCCTTTCCTTACATTGACTTTCCATGTCTTTCCTTTCCATCCCTTTCCATGCCTTTCCATGTCTTTCCATTCCTTTCCTTATATTTCCATGCCTTGTCTTGATGTGCCTTGCTTTGCCTCACCTTGCCTTACCCTTCCTTTCCTTGCATTTACTTTCCTTGACTTTCTTTTCCATGTCTAAACTTTCCTTCACTTTCCTTGCCTTGCCTTTAATTGAATTTATTTTGCATGTCTAAACTTCCCTTCCCTATCCTTACCTTACCTCAGTTTCCTTGCCTTGCCATGTCTTGCATTGCCTTGCGATGTCATGCCTTTCCTTACCATGTCATGCCTTTCCTTTCCCTGCCTTGTATTGCCTTTCCTTGCCTTTTATTTCCATGTATTATCTTGCATTTCCTTTCCTTTCCTTTCCTTGACTTTCCTTGCCATGTGTATCCTTTCCTTGGCTTTCCTTTAATTTCCATGTCTTTCCTTGCCTTTCCTTTCATTTCCTTTCCATGCCATTCCTTTCCTTCCCATGTATTTCCTTTCCTTACCATATCTTTCCTTTCCTTGCCTTGCCTTGAATTTCCTTGTCATATCTAGCCTTTCCTTTCCTTATCTTTCCTTTCCATGCCATGTATTTCCTTTCCATGGATAGCCTTTACTTTTATTTCTTTTCCATGTCTTTCCTTTCCTTTCCTTCCCTTTACTTTCCTTGCATTTCCATGCCTTTCCATACCTTTCCATGTATTTCCTTTCCATAACTTGTCATGCCTTGCCTTGCCTTTCCTTTCCTTGTCTTTCCATGCCTTGTATCTCCTTGCCTTGCCTTGCCTTACCTTTCCATCCATTGTCATGTCTTTCGTTTCCATTTATTTCCATGCCTTTCCTTGCCTTGCCATGCCTTGTCTTTCCATTCCTTGCCTTACCTTGCCATGTCTTGCCTTGCGTTGCATGCCTTGTCTTTCCTTGTCTTGCCTTGACTTGTGTTGCCATGTCTATCCTCTCCTTTATTTTCCTTTCCTTTCCATGGCTTGTATTTCCATATATTTCCTTGATTTTCCTTGCCTTTCCTTACATTTCCTTGTCTTTTCATGCCTTGTCTTGCCTTGCACTCCCTTATATTTCCTTGAATTTCCTTAACTTTCCTTTCCATGTCTAGAATTTCCTTTCCTTGCCATTCCTTTCCTTGTATTTCCTTTCCATGTCTTCCCATTCCTTACATTTCCTTGAATTTTCTTGCCATGCCTTTTCTTTCCATGATTTTTCTTGCCTCGCATTGCCTTAAATTTTATTTCCATGTCTAGCCTTACTTTTCCTTTCCTTACCTTGCCTTGGATTTTCTTACCTTTCCATGTCTTTCCTTACCATGCGATGCCTTTACTTGCCATGTCTTTATTTTCCTTTCCTTGTCTTTCCTTGTCTCAACTTGTCATGCCTTGCCTTGCCTTGCCTTTCCTTTCCTTTCCTTGACTTACCTTTCTATGTTTATCCTTTCCTTTCCTTTCCATTTTCTAATCAAAACTAGTTCCATGGTGTTCAAACTTGACGAGGCCATGGGTTTTTTTGGTAAAAATTTAAATAAAATTGCAAATAATCACAAAAATTAATCTAGCCATATTTGTATAATACATGAAGGACATAATAACATATAGTCAACAACAAAAGAAACAAAGATGTTACGTGGAAACATTTAGTAGCCATAATAACAAGTAGTCATTAACAAAAAGCAACAAGTATGTCACATATGGAAAAGGTAGAGATAATACAAATGTTTAAAACATGTGAAAACTCTTACAAGTTATTCACTTGTCAAATATTTTCTTATTGGGTCTGATTGCCATATTGTCATCCTCGAATGGAGACAACCAATATTTTATGAATAAATCCTTTGACTGCCCCATGGTAATAATTAAGTAAAGTTATTTTCACTTATACTTTGTCAAATATAGGGTGATGCTAGCATTTTTCAGATTACACAAGAATCAAGGTTTCTTACATGGGGCATACAAGTGTGATATCCAAATATTCACATAGCAACATTTTCCAATTCCCTCAATTAACCTCCACATTAGTCAATAAATTGTCTTTTTTAATATGGTTCTTTGTTTGTGTTTTTTTTATTGGATTATCTTTGTGAAAGGATGGGATTCAATGTGTTTGGTATTTTTGGAGATGGAAATTCACCCATGGACAAAATTGTCAATATGTCCTTGAATGGCTCAAGGAGGAGAGTTTGAAAATCACCATAAAACTCTAACCATGCCTCAGATTGATGAACCATCAATTGCATTGGACTTGGGGAACAACTAAGGGGACCTCTCCCCTTTGATTATGTTTCCCAATGTAATGGGATAAATTGAGAACATGAGTGCCAAATTTCAGTCCAAATGTCTGTTACACATTATTTTCGTCATCCCTATGATCGTTAATGATGTAAACCTATCTATTGCCTTTAGAGGGGTCACAGTGGCCTAAGTTCCTGAAGAGAGAAGGAAGAAGAACTTTTCCTGAGAAAAGAAGTTGCTTTTTTCTATGT
>JASDQU010880231.1:35117-58884 GCA_032191745.1 Picea mariana
GTGTCAACAAATAGAAGTAAGTGTTACAATAAAAAACATGAATCTTAGAATGATGTAGTAATTTCCAATTTGTTGAAGTAGATATTTTCAGCACCCTTAGGGGGGGTGGGGGGGGGTCATTAATGGAAAACGATGTTTATGAAATGAGAACAATATCTAAAACCTAGGGTGATCCACTTTGATGGGTGTTCATGACTTAGAAAAGGTTTGGAATGTCTAACTAGGTTTAGAGGTCTTTGGATGATATGGAAAACTGCAATTGTTGCGAAGTAAGACCGATCTTGACATGAAGGTGTGTTGATGTTGAATATCATGGGGTTCAATGGAATTAAAGAGAAATGACGACTCTCTCTGTTTTGTTTGATATTCATCATTTTTATGGTAATGAGAACCAATATACTATACTAGTCCTAGAAACCAATGTTGAGGTCGACATGAATAGAGTCGCGACCACAAGGGGCATAGGGCTCCTTGAAATCTATTAATGTGGAAGGTATCATATATTAAATGGGGTGTATGGTCATTTTTCCTTAAATTTAAATGAGATGAATAGGAAATGAGACTCAATGCTTCCCTTTTTTGGGTAAAAAACAATGGTTGGGGGTGGAAGCAGTCAAATACACAATGAGACAAAAAGTGGGTTGAAGTCAAGGGGATGGTCATATTAGATATTGTCAAATTGTAACTGAAAGTGACAAGGTTTAATATATGGGTAACAACTAAGGGATATTGATAGATGGCATTGCATACTCGAGGTTTGGATAATAAAGTAATTTTGTGTAAGAAAAGTGGGCTTAAATGAATTCCCCAGCCAAATGCGATATGAGTTGCCACCAGGTGAAAAATTGGTGCCATCGGGTACGATGTCCTATGTATCTTTACATGATGAAAACGAAAGTGACAGTTTATACAATCCAAAAAATAAATGAAATATCTTGGGTTGAATGTGCATGCATAGAAACAGGTGCCCCATTGAACAGAGGGATTAGCCATGCGAGGGAACAAGTACTTTAGCAAAGAATGAAGGTTGGGTTTCCCATGGGTGCAATTTTGTGTGACGTGAGTGAATGGAAGATTTAATTGTAGATGGTAAACCAATATTAGAGGATATGGGGACCAATGAAAAATGTATAGGTGCATTCGAAAAAATCATTCCAAGCCATACAAAAAGCGGTAGTCCATAGGTGAAATAGGCCAGCAAGATGATGAGGGGAAAACATGAGGTGTGTTCTTGAATATGTAAAATATGGTGGAATCCCTATATCTAAGGGATCAAATAACACGAGTTTCATAATTCCTAAGGGGTACCAAAATGTATGAGACAACTCAAGTGGCTAAGGGAAGAAACTACCGACACTATCAATGCTTCAATGCATAGGGAGCTAGGTGAAAGTGTTGTATTACTGGGTGTGGAAAACCTATAGGAAAATGTTTGAGGGTGATATTGGTATATGCAGTTGTTTTAAGAGGCAGTGTCTATATTCCATTTTGAATCATATACATGGAGGGACCTGGTATGGTCATATGGTATGTGTTATTGAGGTTTCTAATGAGTACCTACATTTAACAATCAAAATACACAAAGTGAAAAGTATCTAATAATAAAGAACAAATTATAGAAATTTGACAATTGGTATGACAAAAAAGTGTATCTATGTCCTAGGGTTTCGTGATGAGTCCCTAGTAAAGATATGAAAAATGAAAATGATACCATACCATGTTGTATACCAAAGAATGAGGATTCCCTAGGTGTTGATTCTTTGAAAAATGGAGGTCCTGAGCTCACGTATGGTAGATCAAAATTTTGGGTTCTGGGCATATAAATAGTGGTGGGTCCCACAATGCCCATCATTTGTACTTGTCACAACAAATGCTAAGGTGGATTTTGTGAATATGTGTGAGATAAAGCTTTATTACGTGGTCTGTGGAGATTTGATTACTATTGTGAGAAAGCTAGGTAAGGGATGTGTAACTTATCTATCTATCTATCTATCTATCTATCTATATATATATATATATATATATAGGGATGTACAGATGGTTGTATGACCCTCTTTTTTATTAAAAAAAGGGGGTCAAAAAATGAAGGAGATAAAGATATACCCACATGAATTTTCATGGGTATAATATGTTCACCCATGTTGTGCAGTGCGGGAAATGGGGTTTCAGTTGCACAGTGTTCCATGTGACTTGAAGACTATTTCCCACATTGTTCAACGTGTATTTTAAATGAAAACGTGCACTACACAGCATGACTATCTTATGGATAAGTGCGTGGATGATTGCACGACTATATCTGAAATAGTTGCACTAAGTAGCGTGACTATTTATAAAATAGTTGCATCGATCAATGCACTTGTTCACATGTTAGGTGCACGATTGGCACACAATCTTTTGTTGGATTTTTTTGCTATGTTTTGCTTAAATGAAAAGCTAACCTATAATTTTTGTTTATTGTGTAGGGTATGGTTTTCACGTGGGTGAACAATATTTTGGTTCACTCGAAAGAGAGAGATTGGGAGGCCCTCTGCATAGAGGTGTGATATGATGCAAGGATCTAATTTCATCTTGCCAGTTTTATCTTGCTAAAATTATTTGATTGTGGTCTGATGCAATCCCATGAGGATCTACTAAAATTCCCGGTTGACATGTGGCAGGATGACCATCAAATTTTTGAGGTGCATGGATAGGAGGTACGACTGTCAGTAGATACTGACATATATTTTTTGACTGGTCTCTTGATCAGGGGGATTTCCCTTAATGTTCATCCATGGATGGTGGGAGGGGAGACTATGTAGGAGATGGCTACTTTACATTGTATTTATACGAATGTTGTGACAAGAGGTGCAATCCATATTAACCATATTAATTCCTTTTTGACATGGGTTATGGCCTCACTTGTGGTTAATATTTATGGATCCTTGTCTACCCCCAATGCGTCACTGGAGCATACATGGTGATTGTAGAGCGTGTAATTGATGGTCAAGATTTTTCCTGCGTAATCTTGATGAGAGAGTGCATGGTCACATAGTTGGTTTGATGTGGTGGTGGAAAAGGTGAGGATTTTGCATATGGTTCCATCATTTATAGTTTTTTCCAAGATAGGGTCATGGTCTTGCAAACTATGGTGCTCTTGGATTCATTATCGATGAGGTGGAAATGCATGAGGAAGTGGGTCAGGATCTTGGTGCGACACGGTGGTGGCCCAATGGGGCACTAATTTATAGAAAGGTTCCAGGGGTTCTGGGTGCAGAACCCCAAGATAATTCTTGAGTACCCCTATGTCGACATGGATTACTGACGTGATTGGGATATGATCCTTCCACCCGGGGAGGATTGGGATCGATGAGGTGAACATATTTCATGTTTTTTTTATGTATATATGCTATATGTGATTTAGTGTGACATATTATTTATGGGTAACCATGTTTCTACTTGAATATGTGGTAACACAAGGATGCGAGGCAACCATTGTCCATGAGCGAGAGGAAGAGGCCTTGGAGGGTTGAGAGAGAGATGGATACCATCAACGATGAGATGATGTAGGGGAAGGGCTTGCATATATCCCTCCATATGATGACCCATATATTCAGATGCAGATGGATGAGTTGTGTGAGTGATTTTAGGGCATGTTATAGGGTGTTATCGAGGGACATTGGGCTGAGGTCCCAGATGATCGTATTATTGAGATATGTGTGGGAGTCCACCCAAAATGGCAGGTTCTTGTGCGAGGATCCATAGAATTTGGTGTGGTCATGAGAGGGAAACTTAGACAACCTACAAGGGGGTGACCCCTACTGGAGGACCACCAACAACAAGACCACCATCAACACCTATTGTAGGAGGTTTTTTTGGAGCTAGAGGCATCGTAGGTTCTCTATGATGTGTATGGGAAAATCCCACAATTTTTTATGATGACTGTATAGGTGCAAACACCCCCATTTTTGGATATGTATTTTGAGCACGAATATAGTGAGAGACGACCTATTTAAATGTTTCCCATTTTTGTAAATTTGATGAATCTCTCTCTCTCTTTCTCTATATATATATATATATATATGTATATATATGATATATACATATGTTTTGGTGTTAATAGTTTCTGGTATATTGGTGTGTTTGGTTGATGGATTTCTGATGTATGTACATATGATTTTAATTTTCCTTATATCATGTTTAGGTAGATGAACTATGGAAAACAATGAATGATTTAATGTGATAAATGCCAATATAGAATATCATTAGCAACATGGTCTGCACCTTGGTTTTAATTTCTCAAAATGTGTGTGAATGTAATGGAATCAAAATTTTGTCATAGAAGTCTAACATGTAGGTAATTTCTAAAGAGGAAAGGATCATGTAAATTATATACATTATTTAACTATAGGATGATGAGATCAGAATCCATGAACACGTTGAGGTGACGAATGCAGAGATGAATAGTATTGTCCAAAATACTAATCACAATATATTATGCTTGGTTGTTGGTATTTGGTCCTAAGCATATACCACTTGTTTGAATTATTGTATGTGAATGTGTGTAAATGGACCAAGCCTCCAAAGAAAGATTCCAAGTCCATCGAATATAACCATTGACATAGCCTATGTGGAATACTGGTGAATGATTCATATGATAAAGAAAGAAGGACAAAATATTAGAAAATAGGAGGAAGAGGAGGATGTAGAAGAAGAGACAAAACACAACTAGCTATACAAAAAGTGACACGAAAATGTACATAGGAGAGACCTATGCAAAGAGTGTGGCTAGTGTTATGGGAAAAACTTCTTCAAGTATGACCCATAGAAAATGTCTTTGAGAGAAGATCCTTTAGGGTGAGAAAGGATGTATTCTCCCTTGGAAAGGAAAAGTTTGAAAATGAAAGGGCCACGCAAGAGAGATTCAAATTTTCCATGGCCTAGGGCATCCTGTGAAATATCATAGACTAGGACTAAGTCACCCTCACTAAAGGAATGAAGGTTAACATGGTGATTGAAGGTGGATTTGGAGTGATTTTTGGTAGCCTTGTTGTTTTGCAAGGAGGACTGTCAATCTTCATCAAGAGTTTCTAAGGCTATGAGTTGTTACTTGAGAATGGTGGTGTTGGGAAGTAGTTCGACTTCCATATGCAACATGGAGATTTTGCACTCGATCGGTAATGCCAAATCGATGCCATGGAGGAGGTGGAAGGGGGTGCATCTGGTGGAGGTTTTGACCAATGTACGATATTCCCATAAGGAGGAGAATATCATGTGGTGCCAATTGGTTTTGTGTTTGTTCATAATTCGTTGCAACATTGTTTTGAGAACTTTATTGGTGAATTCTACCTAACCATTGGCCTGGGGGTAGTAAGGTTAAGAAAACTCATGGGAGAATCCTAAATGGGAGGATAACTCTGTGAAGAATTTGTTTTCAAAAACAATTCCATGGTCAGAGACTAACTGTAGGGGGATGCCAAATTGGGAAATGACATGATTAAAAAATAAGTGGGAAACAATGTCTACCATATTATTGAAGGTAAGGCATGGTTTCATCCAGTTTGGTGAAATATTTGACTTCCACTACAATGTACTTATGGCCATTGTTAGAGGGAGGTTTGCATGTCATGAAGTCAATGCCCCATTTTCAAATGGGGCTAGCTGAAATGACTGGGTGTAAAGGTGTCAATAGGGGATGTGATTTATGCATATATATTTGGCACTTAGAATATATTTTGATTGCATGAATATAGTCATGAAAGAGTGTGGGAAAAAAGTACAAAACCTTGATGGATTTTTGGGAAGCGGAAATACCAAGGAGGTTTCCTCCAGAAGATCCATTGTGGAAATCATTTAGGACCTGCTTTTCCTCATCGAGGGGGAGATAGTGATGGAGGATGGTATCCACTCCGCATTGATATAAGACATCATTGAGGAGGAGGTAACATGGAGCTTGGTAGAAAATACGACGACGATCATCTTGAGACAGATGTAGAATGAATTTTTTAGTATGTAGGTAGATGAGGATGTCACCATACCATGGGTCATCTAAGGAGATGATGAATATATGTTCATCGGGGAAATTCTCATTAACTGGAGGGTCATCGGTGGAAGAAGGTAAATCGGTGATGAACTCTACAATGGTGAGTGATTTCTTTCGTTTGGAAATGGTGAACTCTAAGTCATACTATTGCAAAATGATAATCCACTGGGAAAATTTATCATTGATATGACATCGTTGAGTAATTATTGCATGGGGTTTGAGTTTGCAATGACTTCGGTGGTTCATAGAAAAATACAATGGCACGCCTTTTGGACTGGAAAGACCACTACTGTAGAAATTGTTTCCTCATGGTTGTACTTAAGAGGTGGCCCTTAAAGGTTTTTACATATGTAGTAAATGACATGTTTGCACTCGTCTTCACCCTGCTAGATGGGGACTCCTACAACTGAGACCTTAGAGGTGGAAAGGTACAAGATGTAGACTTTGTTAAAGTTAGGGGAATTGATCAAAGGGGCTTGGGAAAAATTTGATTTTAATGCCTCAAGAGAATTGTAATCCTATTCGTCCCATTGAAATGAGATGTCTTGGTGTAAGAGGCGTAAACCTCCATGATCACAAGTTGTGTAATAAGGGACAAAGTGACACAAGAAATTAGCTTTTCCTTGAAGTATTTGTAGCTTGCGCAAGTTTTTGGGAGGAGGGATGGAGATGATATCATAGAATTTGAGGGGGTCCACAATGATGTCGTGCTAGAATACTATGAACCAGAGTAATCTCCCAATGATGACACAAAAAATGCACTTAAGGGATTGAGATGAATTTTGTAATAACGACATCTTTGGAATATGATGCGTAGATCCATGAGGTGTTGGGAACGTTTCTTGGAGTGAGTTGTGAGATCATTTAAGTATGCAAGAATAAGGTGGGCTAGGTCATGGAAGGCATAACTCATGGCTCGCTGAAAATTGGATCCAACACTTTTGATATTGAGGGGCATGACGCGATATGAAAAAGCTTCCCAATGGGTAATGAATTTTTTCTTATACCGATTAGCATGGTGGATTTTAATATGATTGTATTTGGAAAACCCACCCATAAAGGACAAGGCTTCATGGTTATTGCAAGCATATATGACTTGATCAATGAAAGGAGACGGAAAGTTATCTTTGGTACATGCTTGTTTAAGGTCTCGAAAGTCAGTTTAGACTTGTATGGTGCCCTATTTTTTGTTAATGGGGACAAGGTTGGAGACCCATGAGGTGTACACAATGGGGTATATGAACCCAACAATATGTAAATTGTCAATTTTGGCTTTGATAGTTGAGTCTTTGGAAGGATGTAGGAGTTGATGTTTTTGGTGAACGGGTGCAATATCGAGCCATGTATTGATTCAGTGTTCAACAATGGCAGGGTATAGTCCAAGAATTTTGTTGTATAACTAGGAAAACATTTCACGATATTCCTAAAAGAGAGTTTTATAAATAAGGACCTCTTTAGTGGAACATGTGACACCAAGGGTGATTTCCTCTATGATGTTAGTTTCGATCGAGATATCCACTTTTATAGTGGGAGAAATGTTGGCCATGCTTCCTTTGTGAAAAGCATCAGGGAAAGGAATTGGGTTTTTGAACCAATAAGTATGCCCAAAGGGAATGAAGTCTTTAGTTTCCACCATACAAATTGTGGTATTGTTACTAGGAAGGAAAGTATCTGATGGGAGGAAAAATGAATGATGGTGCATATCATCCCATGGGTATTCTAGTTTCATCATAGCTTCAGGAATGTGTTCATCAGAATGGAAGATGATATCCTAATAAGGGATTCTTTGTGTCAGGACCAATGGAGTATGGTGCAATATGTGTAGATGTGGTGGAAGGATCATACACTATTGACAGAGTGCAAGCAACATGTGCTCGTGTTATAGAGAGATGATCCTCAACAATGATGATTGGTTGTACCATAAGAAATGGTTCTTCATGGGAATAAAGGTAATATATATGCACCCTGTGCATATCAAGGTCCCTAGGAGGAGGAAGGATCACGAGTTGATGGTTGGCTAGTGAATTAGGTGGGGCCGAAGGAGAGGTCTTCATTGATAGTGAGCTTGGAAATCCCAGGGGAGAGAGAGGTATGGCATCTTTCTCTAAAATTGATGGGTGTGGTATGTCATGGGGTTGGGATTCCCTAGAATTTTTTAGGACAGTCATTCGATGGGCACAATTTGCAATGATTAATGAACATTGATATGTGAAATGCTCCATTTGATCACAGAGTCTATAGGAGCAAGTCCAACCTTCAATGATTGTGGTAGATACATAGCATGTGTTAGGAGAATCAACATAGTTTAGTATGGCTGGTGGTGGCATTGTTGGAGTAGTTTCAGGAAAAGAGGTTTTTCGAACTGTAGCCAAGGTTTCATGGAATCAGGTGAGATCAGGATAGTGGTGAATGTAATGGCCATATTGTGAGCATATTGTGCATGCAAAGTTTGTACACGAGGTTTTTTTGTGGGTGGCAGTCGATTCTACATAAGGTGTGGTGGACAGGCCTGTTCAGATTGGAAGTAACGATGCTTCCTCAGGTACTGGGTGTTATAGCCCTAAAATTCCCTACCTATGCATACATGGCATTGGCCTTCCTACTTGCATAATTTGCCAAACCACTACTAAGGAACTCTATTTTAAAAACCATTTTTTGTAGAATGTATTCACCTTGATGCACTAATGCTCATTTACATACACTTGTTGCATGCTATACATCCCACATACATATGCTATATGCACACTAAACAACCCGTGTATACCTCCAAAAGCTGCAAAAATTAAAAAGTTGCAAGGAATTCGGTGGAATTAATGGGATATTGGAGGTTTCCCAACCATTTCACCTACTATAGATCGCCCCCAAACCAAATAACTTCGATTTTTTCAATAAAAGGAGGTCTTGGGGTCTCATTCCACAATCAAGCATTAGAACGGTGAAACTCTGCGCAAATTCCCTTTCTCTCCTTGCCCAAGCATTTGCAACCCTTTTTGAGTTCTTGCCTCAACATTTCCTCTCTATCCATTTTCTCCCATACAATCCCTTCCCTTCCGTTGAAGTGATCATCAAATTTTGAGAGAAGGAATTTGGAAGGTGCACTTGGAGCAAAGTTAAGAGGATCCCAGACCAGGTTCGTGGAGCATCGACCTGCAAAGGTTGTAATTTCCAATCTTTGAATATTGAATAAAATAATTTGTTTCCCTATCCCAAATGATATCTTTGTGTGTTTTATTTGGTTTATGCATAATGAATGATATCTAACACTAATTTATGAGTAGATATAGAATTTTTGTATCCTTGTTTTCCTAAGCATTGATGCAGGTTAGCTTTTGGAGGAGACCAACATCCAAGGAATCAACAAAGATCGACGAGTTCAACATCAAACATTTGGACCATAGGTATTGTCTCTGACCTACTCTTCTATCACTTTTATGTTCATCTATGTGGAACATTTGGGGTAGTGTAGGAATTATATTGACTTTTAAGGATTCATTGCTTTGTTTATACTTAGAACCCTGGTATAGGTATAGGGGGATTTTTCTGTTAGCAGAATTGGCGACTCCACTGGGAGTCTCTCTGGGGTTTTAGGGGGAGGTTTTTGGGTTTTTAATTGGCTTCTTGATTGCCTTTAGATTTTCAGTCAATTTCTCTAATTATTTTAAGGGTTTATGGTCACCTGCAAGGTGCATACCAACTTTCCCTACCCTTTCATTTTTCCTAGTCTTTTTCTTTTTTGAAAAGTCTCAGAGGTGTACGTGCTCTTCTTTGGCTCAACCCACATACATACATGCCTTGTACAGTAGAAATCTCGCGTACATATGGAGGATGTTGGCGCAACAACCCGCGTCTCTATATCTTGAAACCATTTTTTAACAAAGAGAGGTTTGTCTCTTTCCTGAGAGAAGTTTAGGCTTCTCAGGGATTTCTTGAACCTTCCAGAGTCTTTGTTTTTGGCCTTAGCTTGGGTTAAAGATTCATTGTTAACTTGTGTCTTAGTTTTCTTTTTCTCTCTCTAGAGGTTTAGAGTGAAATTTCAAGTTTTAGATCCTCCTTTGGTTTCTTGTTTGAGTCCCTGTGTTTACGCAGTTGGCCTAGGGTCTGAGTCAATCTTGGGTTGTTTTCTCTTTTTTTATCATGTCTTTCCTTTGAGAAAACAAAAAAAATAAATCCTTTTGTCTCTCTGTGTTTCCTAGATTTTTTAGCTTGTTTTTAGCTTGAATTTTTAAGGAAAATGGGGTGTCCATGAATCGTGTATTCATAAGTTTCTTTTAGCATCTTTTGTTAGTTCTTCTTTGATTGGAAGAAAATATAAAAAAAAACTAGTTTTTTAGGTCTCTTTCTTTCTTTTCATTTGCTTTGCATTGTTATTTGAAAAAAAAGAAGAAATTAGAATAGGATTATTTTTTCTTCTCATTTAGGAAGCATTTCAAAAGAAAATTAAGAAAGAAAATCCTTCTTTTCCAATGTTCTTATAAGTTTCATTTTTTTCAAGAGTCTCAACAACATCAGTTGCATGTTCATATCATGTAAGTAAATCAAGCCTTAAAATTAATGCTTAACTTAAAATATATTAGAATTTTTCTTTGTAGGGTTCACCGACTAGTTTAGGATTTTAGGGCCTTGAATTAGGTGTGAAGAGAAAACTCTTCAAGGCTATTTAAAAAAAACATTGGAGTCTGAGATAGGCAGTGTATTAAGTCCAACGTCGTACGAGTTAGTCATGACCCCTCTCTAACACAGGGTATAAACAAGAGGTCACGTGAGGAAATGTATAGGATATAACACCTCCAAAGACGAACCAAATGTAGTGGGGATTGTATAAAGGGTCTTTCTCGGGAACAATATTGATCACATTTTCCTATGGAGCTTTCTGGACCTCGAATATGTTCGAGATCCTCAGTTTTCTTCTAGACCAATTTATTTCGGCACCCTTGAAGGGCTTCAGACTTGTTATCCTTCTCATTACGATCTGCCCGACTGTTGACTGTACCCGCTTGGTGACTGACTGCGAGTTGGAAACTTAGTTGCCTATATTTTATGTACTTACATAGGTGACTGTGGGGGTATACCACAGTACCTAGGGAGGACGTCGGATTGCTCTTCATAGATTATAACCAAAGGGTTCTTCCATGTTAGAGTTGCACTTACACCGGTTAGTTGCTCTAGTGTTGATTGGCGTAACTGTCCTTCCCACTAGTTAGTTGTCTGCTTGATTTTCCTTTAGGAAATTTTAGTATGTGATCCGTGCTTCCTAGTTTTCCGTAGTGAGTTAGTTAGTCATTTCTTTGGGTATCTGACCTAAGGTGCTATACCTCCCACTGCGTCGGTCTTGAGGAATTTTCGGTCTTCCTCTTAGAAATGTGGAGCCGCCTATTTATAGGCATTGTTTTTATACCACCAGTTTGTCAGAGTCAGTGTGTGAGACTTTTACAGACTTGAACGATCCCGCAAGGGGAGAAAGTATGAATAGTATCTTCATGGATAAATTTACTGACGATACCAACCAAGGAACCCCTTCGCAAGGGGATTCTTGTGCTTTTCCTTTCTTTAGAAAAGTTGGTGTCCCTTTGGTGGCCAGTTTCTATAGTCCTGGGTTGAATGTTGGACTATCGGTTTGGTTGGGTACCATTCCAAATGTCTTGAATGCTCTTGATGCTTCTCAGTTAAGAACCTTATGTTTTGGGAATCATGTTGATGTTCCTTCATCAACAAATTCTTCTCCTCCTCCTTCTGCCTTCTCTGGTGAAAGTATAGCTACTAGTAACCAGAACTCTAAACGAAATAGAAAGAGGAAGAATAGGAAGAAGAAATCACCAACCTCTGTGAGTCATGTTGGAGATAGGTCATTGAAATCTACAAGTCATGTTGAAGACCGAAACCCAGCCTCTACTAGTCATGCTGGGGGAAAACAACCAACCTCTGCTAGTCATGTTGGAGATAGGTCATCAACCTCTATAAGTCATGTTGAATACCAGCACCCAACCTCTACAAGTCATGCTAGGGGGAAACAACCAACCTCTTCTAGTCATGTTGGAGATAGGTCGTCAACCTCTGCAAGTCATGTTGAAGACCAACACCCAACCTCTACAAGTCATCCTAGGGGCATGAACCTAGTCCTTGCAATTCATACTTGAGTTCAACAACCAACCTCTGTTAGTCATGTTGGAGTGTTGTCAACAACCAATGCGAGTCATGCTGGGGGAAAAAGTCCAGTCACTACTAGTCGTACTGGTAATAGGTCTATATCCTGTACAAGTCATGTTATCTGTTGGAGCCGCCTTTGTTTTTTCTAGCCCGTCTCAAATTTCATGTCTTAATGCTCCAAATCAAAAGATGGTTTTCGTATCCTCCGTCTGTGTTTTCAAAATCTCTGAAGTCGTATCACACAAACAGTGATGACTATCGTACTCTCGAGGCAAGTTATACTTTCCGACATAAATATTTTTCCCCTTTTGTTCTACCTCGGGATTTCGCTTGTTGGATGCTATAGATCACGTAGCTCATAAGTCCCGAGTAATGAAGCAACGAAGTCACTTTAAAATTTCACCCAGGGCAGTAACGGGAGTAAAGTTTTCCTAAATCATGATTAAACGTCATCGGGTTTTCGCACCTCAGCGTTCACCAAATCCAAAAATTTATTGTCGTAGACCCAATAGTCGAGACCATGAAGTCCTTATTTTAGTAACCTGTGTCAAGGTTAAAAGTAAAAGAAAAACCATGGTAACCTTCTGTCGGCATTTCACCACTCGGCGTTTTCTTTTTTAAAAGTTACACGGTCTTAGCCCCAACTCGTGAAATCACGATAAGGATATGAACATAATTAATTAATCACTTAATATGAGTTTATATTCCCTTTTAATTAAGTCATATTATCGTGATCTCGTGGTTTCGCAGCTCGGCATGCAAACTTCCCGAAAACTTACCTTCGAAGCTCCGAGTTGCGATATGGAGAATATAAGTAATTACGAAGTCAATTAAGTGCCTAATAACAATTGCAGTTTTGTTAACCAAAATCGATCATCGCAAATTCGGGGGTTAGAGGTTCAAAGAGTTAAAGAAAAAATTCTAATACAACGAGTACCGAAAAATAAATTAACATTGGTAAAACCAGATTAACTAAGCTAAATCAATATATCTCGTGTTTTGATGCTTGCACATTTTACGAGGTAGCCTTATTCCTTCCATGTGCCAACTGATATTTCAAACGGCCAAAATTTATGGCATTAATTAGGAAATAGGGAAAATCGACGAATAAATATCATATTTTTATGGAAAAATTTATTTCTAAACATGATTTGACAGACCTATTCTGAAAGGTACCGAGTTTTCGAATATATATAAGAGTTGTGGTTAATTATAACAAATTCATTTTCATATTACGCAGAGCACATTTTATCAGTGAGTTAACTTCTGTATGTATACATATTTTTATCGCAGAAGAGCTAAAGCAGAATCTCCAGGCATGGCCTCGCGAAAAGCATTCAAGGCCAATGTAGAGGTTTCGGGACAAGGTTCAGACAATGTCGCTGATACTTCGCCTTGAAGTATCGACTTGGTCCCGAATTGGTCATTCATTTTTGATGTTCTGCAGGCTGAATTGGTGGATTATTCCAATGACTCCAGCGACAATAAAAAAGATGACATAACCACCAAGTATAAGATCGTCATTCAATCTAGAATGCATAAAGTAGCAGCCAGGCCACGATTGATTCCATATTATGACATGGTCCGATGGGCATTAGACCATGTGGACATACCAACCAGAACCATCATGAATGAGCAGAAGGTCACCATCGGGGCTTTCAGGCCTGAACATCTGCAAGCCATGTATAAGCTGCCCACAACGTCCAACTATACATATGGCGCCGAATTCTTGGACGAGTTCAAACAGAAGGAATGTGTACAGTATGATAAAACCATGTCCAGCTTAATAAAAGATTGGGTTTCGCATGCCACGAAGTTCAGGGCTGACAACCATGACATATATTCAATAGCTTCCTTAGAACCACAGTACAAGTATGTAGCTATGCTGACATGCAGATTATATGGGAGAGAGGACACCTCACATTTATTTCTCCCATGGGTGCCTCTAATGTTTTGGGTCGCCGAAGGCAGTTCCTTCGACTGGGCAAAAATGTTGTCCGATAGCTTGACCAGTCGGATCACAGAGTATCGAGCGCAGAAAGAGAGTGGAAAGGCTTCTTCATTTTTCATGTCTGCATACATTATGGACGTCGTGTGTTTTTTAACACCATTTCCCTTAATGAGATGGAGTTGGACCCCAGCAGAAGACGAGCCTATCCACGTTTATCATGCGAAATTGTGGGAAAACAAAGCAGCAAATTTCGTATATGAAATCTTCAACTGGGTGATGGTGCCCTTGCATGTCACTATTTTCGGTCACCCGCCACCTAGGATCTCGGACAGTATTGTGACAAATCTAAGTAGCATAACCGACTGGTATGTAGAAGCCGAATTTTCATATCTTAGAGTTTTTGGGGCTTCTGTTCCCTTGCATGCATTACCATTGTTCATTCCTGACAAGTTGGCTTGTCATGAGGTTGCTAGACAAACAATAATTGGTGGTATAAGAAAGGAGCTTAAGGGATACTCAAAGAAGGTATGGCCACCTTTTTCTGTTCATTTAAATTCATATTCTTTATTAGATTTCAGGCATGCCAAAGCTGAGGCAGCATCTCTGGAAGACCTAAAATTGGTACTCATTGAATACACGAAGCACGATCCGAAAAGGGTTGTGAGTAATCATTTGGCCAGTTGCGGGCTCAAGAGATTTGAGCACGAGAATTCACCCTCGGATGACATTTTTCGAGGTGCAAGGTCCTATGCCTAGATTCTAGCTTGGATACAAACCTTGGCACCCAAGGAGAGAGCCGATGTTCTAAAGTTCCAAGAACATCGATGTAGTTGTCTTCCTGCAGTGTTGCAGGGTGAGAGTCCAAGTACGGCGGAGGTGAAACAAAAAGATGCCGAAGGCTCTAAGAATGCGACTCCCGATCAAGAAAAACACCAGGAGGAGGGAGAGAAAACTAAGAATTCAAAAGGAGAAATAAAGACTCCCAACCCACCGAAGAAGCAGAGTCCGGTTACTACTCCGGGAAAATCAGTGAAGCAGATTGGAGAACCTATCACATCAGTTACTTCCTTATAGTCAACTCAGGGAAATATTGACGCAGGGTGGATCTTCAATGAAGAGTTGATTCCTATAAGGGTAGAAGAGCTCCCTCTGAATGAGTTCTTCTTCGATAAGAAGAGAAAGACAGTGGTAAAGAGGGAATTCTATCAGGAAGGAGAGTCAACAGCCAAGAAATACAAAGTTATAACTGATGGGAAAGACAAGAAGAATGAACAGTTCGCCACGGAAATAGCTGGGACATTAGGGGCATATGCCACAACGAACCAATTTTCAGTCGGAGTCTTGAAAAACCAGCTGAAACGAAAGAATCGCCTCATCAATACCCTGGAAGCCAGACTAGCCACAGCAGCAGAGGCTGCCAAAGACCAGGCAAGTGTAGGAATAGAGCAGGCCAAGTTGGCCGATAAAAATGAGATAGAGTTTCTCAAGACTAACATCGAACAAGCACAGCTGGTGGTTTGGGATGGTTAGATGCAAGGGAGCCAACAAAAAGATTTGATCGAACAGTTGCAAGCTAGGGTGGAAATTGCCGAAAGCAAAGTGATAAATATCGGGATGTTTAAGTCCTAGGCGATGGAGATTCGGAGCAGAGTCTCTACGGCCCAACGAAATCTACTCGGCAAGGTAGAGGTGATTCGGGACAACTGCTTGCTGGTTAATCAAGTTTTGGAGAATTTGACTGCTAGAGAAAGGGAAGCTGGAGCAGCACGGGTCGCCTTCCAAGAGGCTATGATAGCCACAAACAACAGGGATTCGGGAGGTACTCCCAGGTTCACCATTTTGAAGCAGACCAAAGGAAACATTCTATTAAAAGAATGGGAGCACAACATCGTGGAAGGCAAGCTGCAAGCCAAAAAGGTAACGAATTACTTAGAAGATACCTTTAGTTCTGTAGATGGAAATCTGCTAGGCATTGATAGCGGGGGTAATGTCGAGGCATTGATTCAAATGAATATGGCAAAAATCTTGCCTGATCTAAAGGAAAAAGAGGAAAGAGATTCAGCCAAGATCTCCCAAGTGACCATGGAGGACATAGTCCAAATAGAAAAATGTATGATTAAACCAAGCGCGCAATTATGCACTATCGACATCATAGAGAGACAGATGGAAGACAGGCTGTCACAATTAGCCCGAGACTGTTACTCTTTTGAAGCCAAGTGTCAAGCAGAACCGTCGAGGCTGATATCTCAGCTGGTTGAAAGATGTGTCACTTGTACCGAGCATGTGCGAGGACAAACTTCTGGCACCAAGTGAAGACAGAGAAGAAGAAATGGAGCGATTTCTCTCCTCCCTATCATAACTGAAATTTTTGTAACGATTGAGATTCTATCTTATTGTAAAACTGTATAAATATACCATAGAAAGAAAGAAAAAAGGGTTGGACCTTTTTGTGTCGATTGTAATAGAGTTTTTACACTTTGAGAGTTAATACAAAGCAAATTTGAAGATTCTCAATTACGTCATGATTGTGTTATGAGTTTGTTTTCTTGTATCTCATTTTTCATTTCATTTCATATTCTTATCTGATGAATGATTCGCTATAATTTAGTACAACCTCTACTATAGCGAATGAATTTTGGTTTTCTATAATTGTTTACTGTTTTTCCTCTGTACCAACTATCAACAGGTGTAATACCATTCAACACTTTCAGAATTCTATATATATTGTATGCTTTATTGGGTCATTTCCTCACATTTTTATTCCTCTGTCTATACGTGAGATTCTCCCTTAATAGGAGCCTTACTTGATAGACAACTAAAAGTTTTTCTCCCACCTCATACATTTTATTAATATATAACTCAGTTACGGGAAAGAGCCTTTGATTTGCACCCCTATTTTATTCCTGAAACTGTAAACTCTCTTTTATTACGACCGAATTGAGACAACACTTAATTTCCCTCTGAAGTTTTCTTATTTTTACTGTTCCTCCATGACTGTCCCTGTACCAACACAACCCAATATCGAACCCGGATTATCAAATCAAACACACATTGCCTTAAACCTTTTCGACACTATTCTCAAAACATCTACTACCTGGGTTGAACTCGAACATTCATGGGCAACAATCGAATAGGATATAACTGTCCAGGAACAGTGGGAAGCTAGACAATGTCAACGCAGAAATCTTCCCTAGTTTCCCTTGCCGAAGGTTGACATTTCTCTCTTCCCTACCCTTTACCCACTTTCGGATGCCTAGACACTGTACTTCTAATCCTTAAGTACAGACTCTGGAACAACATCTTTCTGGTGCCATTGCCGGGGACTAATGTTACGAAATCTTTTTTCCTGGGAAAACAACATTTTTTTTTCGTTGAAAGTGTTACCCTTTGATAGTGAACAAAGAGTACACACCTTTTTTAAGGCTTTCTAATCTTTCACTTGGTGACTCCATGAATAATAAACTGGCATCTGGTCAAAGGAATACCAGACAAAACCTGAATGGTAAGAAGATTACACCCGTTAACGATCCTGAGAAGATTCTAAAGGCAAGAGGCTCTCTTAAGCCAACCACTGTAGTTTACAAACTTAAAACCCCACAACTGAAGACTCAGAGTTCTTATGAACCCTCAACTTCGCTCAATCCTCTCTCTAACACTAAAGATTTGACGTCAAACTGCTCTGAGGATAGGATTGAGATTCATTCGAAAATCCCCTCAGTACACAAAGGAAAGGACCCTCTTGAAGGTTCGTCGACAGTTGACATACCATCTTTCCTTCGGTTAAATTTCCCGAACCCACCTATTTCTGAAGAGTGTGTTACACATTTGGTTTCCACACCCGTCGGTTCTCCTGATTTCGTCTCTTGCATATCTGAGGAACTAAGTCCTTGCATTCCTTATCATTCATCGCCGGATTTACCTCTTCACGAAGAAAATAAAGATTCACTTTTAATTTTCCAAAAGCCCCTTTACGACTTTCCACTAATAACGATGGAAGCCGCCGGAGGAGGAGGTGGAGGGTTTATAGGAGGAGGTGGGGGAGGAGCTCATGTAGGAGGAGTTGGAGGCCAAGGGCCTACCCCCCCTCTAAGAGTGTTTGTGAAAGTTGCAGCAAGATACGCTCCCTTAGTATTGCCCGTTCCTCTGCACGACCTTCCCGAAAACTATATAAAAAAATTGCCAAAATTCACTGGGGAAGGGGATCTGATCGCGACCGAACACATTAATTTCTTTGATCAATTCACAGATATCCTAGGTATCGAACATGAGGACGTATATTCGAGACTTCTTGTCCAAACCTTCGAAGGCCAGGTCCGAACTTGGTTTCGGAGCCTACCTGCAGCATCTATCTTGTCTTATGACGCTTTGGAAGATGCTTTCCTCAGACAATGGGGCGAGAGAAAAGACCATTTATACTATTTAATCGAATTTGGGTCTTTAAGAAAAATCAATTCAAAAACAGTCATGGAATTTATTCAAAGATTCAACAAACTGTATAATAAAATCCCAGCCGAGGTTAAATCGTCCCAACCCATGGCCAAAGTAACTTTCGTCAGGGATTTTGAACAGGATTTTGCACTCCTTTTGCGAGAAAGAAGGGGAGCCACCCTAAACCGAATGCAGGACGATGTGGTAGAAATCGAGTCTAATATGATGGATTCGGGTAAGCTTAAAACTAAAGTAGAAATGGGAAATCGAGAAACTAAACACTTTAGAGAACAAGTTGGTCTGTTAGGGTCTAATAGATCCACAGTTGACAGGGTAGAAGATATGGCCACACTAATTAAAGAACTGTCTAATAAAATATCCAGAATGGATCTCGAACAGGCCAAAGCTGATTCTTTCCCCAAAAAGGATTTCAAGAGGAACCCCAACCCCCTGAACCAACAAAGACAAATAAAAAACGAAGATAAAAAATTACAAGCTCCCTTAAAGAGATAAAATTTTATAGGAGCGAACGATCTCCAAGATTTCGGAGATTCCGATAATGATGTCATGAACTTCGATGATGACTACACACTACCATATCTAACGAGAGAATATTATGAGAAATCTCTAAGCACTCAACAACCATCGAATAAGGGTGAAGAAAGTGATCATACCGACCTTTGTGAATCTCAACAAGAAACTGAGATGATAATGGCTGAGATTCAACCTAAGTACAACTTAAGATCTAAGAGTAATCCCATCTCAACTGCTCAACCTATGAAAATCCTCCAAAGAGGTCAAACTTATGAGCCTACTCCGGAAGAGAACTTATTACCCAACAACAAAACGAATGTAGTAAGCACACAAGAGTCTGAAGTAGAAAAAGTTGAGACCCAAGCACAAGGAACTGAAACGGTTGATAAAATTACGTCTTCAACTAGGACCATGAGTAATAAAGCAGTCCAGATGAATAAATCGGAAAGGAAGGATTCAGAAGTCTCAACCAAAGAAATAGACAAGGTGAGCGAAACTTTTAGTTTTGAAAATGAGATAAATAAAATTAAGATACCAATCCCTCTGGTAGAATTAGCAAAAAATCCCGTTTATCAGAAGCAGATTACCAAAGTGATGGGTGTCTCAAAGCTAGAAAGCCAGTCTGACGTCTTAAACCTAGAAATTGACAAACCTAACATCACTTTTGGCCCGCATTTTGAAGGGGCCAAAGATACTATTGCTCCCTTTTATATCACTTTAAATGTATATGATCAATTGCTACATAATTTCATGTTAGACTCCGGAGCCTCCCATAACGTAATGCCTAAGGTTATTATGGAAAAATTGGGTCTCCAGATCACCAGACCTTATGGAGAACTTTACTCTTTTGACTCAAGAAGGGTTAAGTGTATGGGAATGATAAAGGACTTAGTAGTTACCCTGGCACAGGTCCCGGTTAAGAGTATCTTGATGGATGTGGTTATCGCAGATATCCCCCATAAGTATGGCTTACTGTTGTCTAGGTCATGGGGAGCCAAGCTGGGGGGTTCTCTTCAATTGGATATGACATTTGCCACAATTCCTGTGTTTGGTGGTCAGTTTAATCGGTTGTACAGAGAAATGAGATTAGCCTATATGGTAAGCGACCCTCAAAACTCGAACAATTTTCTTATTTATATTGTGGATCAAGATTTAGGAAATTGTATCTTATCTTTTGATGATGGTTTAGATGGTTGTCTGGAGGAAAACGATATAGAGAAGGAAGAGTCAAGTTATATGACAGAGGATCTGTGTAGCACCGATGTCTGGAAAATGTATTTTGATGATGCCTCATCTTGTGAAGGGGCTGGTGCAGGAGTGCTTTTAGTGGCTCTCGAAGGAAAGTTCGTGGTTCCTTTTTCCTACAAACTGCAGTGGGATATAGATTACACTAATAACATATGTGAATATGAAGCATTGGTCTTAGGATTAGAGGTTGCAAAGAAGCTAAAGATAAATAACTTATAGGTATACAGAGATGCAGAGTTAATAGTCAAACAAATAAACCGACAGTACCAAGCCAAGCATCCCAGATTAAGATCATACAGGAATTGTGCCTGGGATCTCATGGAAAACTTTTTCTCATATGTAAATTTCCACTTTATCCCGCGCGTAGAGAATTTACATGCTAATGCATTGGCTAAAGCAAATTCAACCTTCTCTCCTCCCACAAATTTCAAATTGAAGTATCACATAGAAATCAGACACAAACCATCTATACCAGACAATATCCAACATTGGCAGGTTTTTGAGGATGATGAACAAATCAAGAAATTTCTTGAAGCAGTGGGTGAATTATCCAAAACTCACGTAGACCAAGAAAATCAAAACGACCCAATATGGATCATGCAAGAAGGGGAGGATCCTAAAGATTTCCAAGAGAAAATCGCGGATCATCGTATGCTAGTCCTTAAAACAACCAGATTCCGAAAAGATTGATTCCTTTAGAAAGACTTTTTGATCAAAATGACATACCTGTGAAATCCACCTTACAACCCCAACCAGAAGAAGTGGAGGACTGTGATATAGAAACCAAAGAAGAATCCAGGATGGTAAAAATATCCAATTTCCTCCCTCCCGAAGTAAAAAGTAAATATAAAGACCTACTAAGACAGTATAAGGATGTTTTCGCCTGGTCTTATGATGAGTTAAATACATACGACACTTCCGTAATTGATCACAAGATACCTCTAAGACCCGAGGTCAAACCTTTTAGGAAAAATCTTAGACAGATCAACCCCATTTTGTTACCTGTGATCGAAAAAGAAGTTAAGAAAATTTTAGACGCGAAAATAATAGTACCTCTGAGATATTCAGACTGGGTAGAAAACCTGGTCCTGGTCAGGAAAAAGGGCGGGGAAATCAGACTGTGTGTGGATTTCAAAAATCTTAATAAGTCATCTCTCAAGGACAACTATCTGCTGCCCAAAATGGACCATGTGTTAGAAAAGGTAGTTGGAGCTAACCGAATGTCTACGATTGAAAGGTTCTCTGGTTATAATCAAATCACCATGAATGTACAAGATAGAGAAAAAACCGCTTTCATCACACCATGGGGTACATTCATGTATGATAAAATGTCATTTGGTTTGATGAATGTAGGGGCCACGTTCTAGCGCGATATGGACATCACTTTCATCGTTGAAAGGGATAATTTCGTCATCATTTATCTCGATGATTTGATGGTTTTCTCTAAAACCGACGAAGAACACTTGATACATCTTAAACAGACTTTCGAAAAATGCCGTAGGTTTTGTTTATCTTTAAATCCAAAGAAATCACATTTCACCATGCGGGAAGGTAAGATTTTGGGTCATATCGTATCTAGGGATGGGATCAGGATTGACCCTAAGAGGATTGAAGCAATAGATACTATAAATGTTCCCAGAAATGTAAAAGAGATTCAATCTTTCTTAGGAAGAATAAATTTTTTACGAAGATTTATCCCGAATTTCGCTGAGATTGTAAAATTGATCACAGGTATGTTGAAAAAGGATAGCGAGGTAAAATGGATGGCTGAGGCCAAAGCATCATTCGCACATATTAAGAAATTCATAAGTGAGGAACTTTTATTAGTGAGTCTCGACTATCTAAAAGATTTTCTTATTTTCTCATTTGCCTCCGAACACACAATTGTTGCGGTACTCCTACAAAAGAACGAAGAAGGTTTCGAACAACCGATCGCCTTTTTCAGCAAGAGCCTTAGAGACATAGAACTGAAGTATGATATAATAGAAAAACAAGCGTATACCATGGTAAAAGCATTAAAGGCATTCAGAACGTATGTACTACACTCAAAGATAATTGCGTACGTACCTACCAGTTCTGTGAAAGAAATTCTGGTACAACCAGACAACGATGGAAAAAAAGGGCGATGGCTCCCCAAAATCCAAGAATTTGATCTGGAAGTCAAACCGACCAAATTGATAAAAGGGCAAGGCCTGGCCAAACTATTAGCTGAGTCAAATTTCAGAGCCCTAGGTATCAATTGCTTGCAGGAAGGCGATGAAGACATGAACCTGAACGAGCTGAATGAGCAAACAAGTCCAAATAGGATCGAAGAGAAGTTAATATCGTCAGGCTGCTACAGAGACATAGTATCATACCTGCTAACTCTAAAATTCCCAAATGAGCTATCACCATCAAAAGCCAGAACTTTAAAACTCCATGCAGTTAAATATTGTATCGCCGAAAGTCAGCTATATTGGAAAGATCCACTCGGTTTCCTGTTAGTCTGTTTAGTCGAATCAGAAACTCAGCGGGTTATAAACGAATTTCATGAGGGAATCTGTGGGGGGCATCACGCTTGGAGAGCTACAACTTATAAAATTCTGAGGGCTGGGTACTACTGGCCAAAATTTTTCTCAGACGTCAATGCCAAAGTCCGAGCCTGCAACCCTTGTCAACTATTTGCAGGTAAATAGAAGCTCCCGTCACTGCCTTTAGTTCGAGTCAAAGCAGAAGCCCCATTTCAGCAATGGGGTCTAGAATTCATAGGTGAGATTAACCCCCATTCCATTGCTCAACACAAGTGGATCTTAACCGCAACAGATTATTTTACTAAATGGGTGGAAGCCATTCCAACCAAAAGGGAAACAGACTCGGTGGTAATCGATTTCTTAGAAGACAACATTTTGTCTAGGTTTGGTTTCCCCCAAAAGATAGTTACAGACAACGCCCAAGCCTTTAAATATATGGCTATGATCAGCTTCTGTCATAAGAATCACATCGTTCTTGGCCATTCCACAACATATTATTCCCAGGGAAACGGATTGCCCAAGTCATCTAACAAGAGCATGGTAAATATAATCAAGAAAGTATTCGATGAAAATAAAAGGTCTTGGCATGTGCACTTAAAATACGCATTGTGTGAAAATCGCATAAGTACAAAAAGGTCAATTGGCATTTTTCCTTTTCAGAGGGTATATGGGACCGATGTCATGCTACCTATAAACCTAGCACTCCCAGTGATGAAGTTATGGAAAGATCAAAATGAAGAACCCAATCATGTCACCAGAAGAATAAATCAGCTAATTGAGGTTCAACAACATAGAGTCGAAGTAGATGAGAAGTTGCAGAAATACCAATATGGTATGAAGGCATTATTTGACAGCAAAGAAAAGGACAGATATTTCCTCCCAGGTGATTTAGTGTTAAGTTGGGATGCAAGAAAGGAAGAAGCAACAAAACAT
>JASDQU010880232.1:55386-66123 GCA_032191745.1 Picea mariana
TCCAATCTTCGTTCTCCCCCCAATCTTGTAGCTAAAAAAGTCATAGGCCTCCTAGCTGAATTTTTTCTTTCCAAGCCCAAAACCTTCTCTTTCACCCCCACCTCCACCATAGAATCAGACTGGATCTGCTCTTTTTTCCCCTCCCCCTCTCCCACAATCCCTTCCCCTTCTCCCTCTAGATCCTCCTGGCAACTTCATGAAGACACTGAGTACCTATGCTGGTGCAATAAGAAACAGACCCACATTAGCTATTTTGATGGAGCCTCTAAAGGAAACCCCAGGGTGGCAGGAGCGGGAGGGATCATCATATGCCCATGAGGAAATCAAGTGCTCTCGTTTCATTGGAACCTGAGCATCGCTACAAATAATCAAGATGAAGCCTATGCTCTGTACCAAGGTCTTCATCTCGCCAAAAGTAGGAACATACACTCCCTTTTGGTGATTGGGGACTCCAAGATAATCATAGGACATGTATGCAAAGGGTCCCACCCCCCAAATCTCCACTTAAAAGCCATTCTCCAAATAATTTCGACAACTCTCAAGCTCTTCCAAAATATCTCCCTTTTCCATGTCCTCCAATGAAATAATCCTTCGGTCGATGCTCAAGCAAACCTGGAAATTGATTCGGAGCAAGGCTTGTTATTGGTTAACGGACTTACTCTCTACATGCCCATCCCATGACTTTAGACTTCCAGCAGTCAACTCCTCTGCCCACTCATCACATCGTCTGGGCCACGGTGGCGAAATGGGCCACGGTCTGGGTCGTATGTCCTTGTGGTTTCAAAGCCCTTCTTTCGACACCTAACCACCCTCCCCCTCACCTCAACACGTGGCTTTGAAGCCCCCTCCACCTGCCCCACCTTACCTCTCGACACCTTGGCACCCACTCCCTCACCTCAGCGTGTGTCCTGTGGCACCTTATCTACCCCTCTCCCGATTTGGGAAGTTTTTTGACGTACCTTGGACAGCTCCTGTGCGTGGAAGAGGAGACTGGAGTGAGGCGAACCTGTTCAACATGACGTCTAGAGCATACTGTGCATTAAGTTCAGGCGAGGTGAAGGATCCCAACATCAGAAGAAATCATAGCTACAATTCATGGAAAATCTTGGGAAATTGGTTAAGTTCCTTGAATCAATCAAGGATGATGGCGCATATTATAACAGGAGCGGCTCATCTTGCTGGCATTCCCATCCCTGCGAAGAATAGAGTTGTGTTCATTCCTCATAAACACACTGATACATGTGTATTCCAGCTGGATAGAGCAAGGAATTTAAGCAAGATGAATAGGCAACCACCGAGAACGGTTTCAGTGGAAGAGCACAATGAGCTGGTAAGCATGGTCCAGACTCTCCAATTTCAGCTCAGGGCCCTTTCTACACAAGTTTTATCCATCACAGAGATTACCATCCAGCACAGGAGTGAACAACAAAGAAACAGGGATGAGTGTGAAGCTCTAAGATAACATATAGAGGCACTCCAATTGGTGGTTGGACCTGCGTCGCCCACACCCTTCCCAAACACTTTCACCTCTGATGAGGCCTCCTCGCTAGGACCACGCCCGCGACTGGACCTCAACCTGTGGCCTCCAATAGAGGCAGACTTCCCTGCACTGGACCATACCAAAATTTAAGTGTATCCAGTGTTTTTTTATGCTATTACTAGGATCTTTTTGCATGGTTTTCACCATAGCAACTCAAATAGGCTTTAGCGTTTTAGTAAGCACTATCCCTGCTCGTCATTTCCTTCTTGGAGAATTCAGGGGAGTAAATTTTGAATTTTACAACTTTTGTAACACAGACTATGTACTCTTCCTGCATTTCTTTGCAGTTTCTGTTAAAAAAAAATTAAAATTAACTACATTTATATCTATTTTTCATTTTAAATATGTTTTTTCACTTCTTCTTTTTTAAATACATGAAAATGCAGATTGATAAATTCAAATCCCATTGCCAAATTTCTTCTAGAGTCATTTTACATCTCAAGATTAATAAGTTCAAACCCCATTGCCAAATCTCATCTAGAGTCATTTTACATCTCAAGATTTGATAAGTTAAAAATGTGATGGATAATAAAAAATTAGAGTGAAACTACATCTTATTAAATATGAAGATTTTGTACTACTATCTTAAACTACATATTTCCAACATATTTAATCTTTTTTTTAATTTATTTAATTTACATATTCATTTTTTTTTAAATCTATTTAGTTTTTATATAAAAAAATATATATATTAAATCAAGTTTTTATAATATGAGTAATTGAATTTTGCAATACTATCCGAAACTACATATTTCCAACATTTTCATTTTTTTTAAATCTATTTCGGTTTTATATAAAAGGAAAGATATATTAAAACAAGTCTTTATAATATATGAGTAATTGATTAGAATAGGGAATGATATAATCAAAGATAAATACATCCTTAATATAATCAAAGATAAATACATCCGTATATGGAAGATGTGTGTTTATATAATATGTTCTATATAATAAACCATCAACCATTATATAATCAATCAACTATCATATTAATAGTAGAACGACAAGTAGAAAGTGGTGATGAAAGAGAGGAAATTCCTTGAAGACTCTCGACCAGGGAAGGAGAATCGATTTGAAGGCCATTGCCCAGGAGAAGTTTATTTGGGTGAAGACTGTGAAGAGAGTTATAGACAAGAGGAAAAGATATGTATACTTCTGGAAAGGCTGTAAAGGCTTTTGGTGTAGGAAATTATTTTCCTCATAAAAAGCATTGAGAAAATTGATGCACCAGAACATTAATAAACAGGAAATTCGCAGTACTAACCTTTTTAAGATCTTGGCCGAAGATCTGCTGATAACATTCCAATGTAGCTTGGAGATGTTCTCTGCTCCTCATACTGAGTGCACCGGAAATGGTTCTTCCATTTGTGATAGATCCTGTACTTCGAGCTTCATAAAGTGATCTTGCATCAGATCTGACCAACTCCAAATTAACATTGAATATAGCAGAGCGAGATGACCATATCAATGCCAGCAGCAGCTGCAATCAGCGATATCAAGAAATCTTGATGTGAGAATGGGGGTTTCCATGGGAAACGTCTTTAATAGCAAAAAAAATGGTAAATACACCAAAGTACCTTGGTGATCATACCGCTTGTTTCTGACGCAATATCTTCTTCTAGATCCTTCTTGTATCTAGCTCGATATGCTGCTGCAATAGCAGCTACCTCTCTTGTAGTTCGAGTGCAGATAACCTCTGTAAGAGCGTTGTAGTCTTTGCACCAACTCTTCAGTGCTCTGTGCATAATCAGTGCATCTCGTTCTGGACTATCAAGCATCCACATAATCATTGCATCCTGTTTCAAGTAAGAGATAACTGACATTATATGTTTACTGTGTTAATATGCTAATTTTTCAGCTAACTGCCCACTTTTGATTGTGTGTAAATTAATGTTTTATTAGGCAATGGAAAATACAGAGTTACACAAAGCTTGGAAAGCTCCAAGGGAAACTGGATATGATTATTTCATTGTCCAAAATTACGGCGCACTTTGTATTCACTAATTCAAGGCATCGAAAAGTAATATGCTTTAACCCATAATGAGAAATACAGTTTGTACCTGTAGCTTGCCATGAAGCTTAGAGTCCATAAGCTTGATAAGATCCTCCTTGTACATTCTTTCATAAATCTCTCTTATTTCTTTCCGCTGGGAGGCAGATCTATGAGCTAAAATCTTTACCAAGCGTTCTTCATCTACTCCCCTGCCTATGAGCATATATTTATCTGTCGTTATACGATACAGCCATTGACAAAAAGGGTTTCATACTAAAACTTCAAAATAATCGAGATCGCTGCATATGAATGGGTCATATTTCTGTAAAATGCCTAGAGGATTAGGCGCTCTAGCCATTTTTACGGTTTCAAAGCTCTTTCAAATCGTAGACATTGCAAAAATTTAGGTATAACACAGCCAAACTTTAATGATTGAATAGATATGATTGATTTAAGGTCAAACTTGTTGGAATACCAGCCCAGCGAAAGAAGCTTACAGAGACAACTCACCTTTCAGGGCCTTCTGAATCTCTTGGCAATCCTGGCTCGGGGAAGGGCAATTTTGTGGAACCGTTACCGTCGACATTCCTCCTGCGTGAATTACGATGCAGACTCTACAAAGCAGAAAAAATATTCCAATGTGCTTTCAAGGACAATATCTGCGCATTTTCGACTGCAAGAAAAGCAGTGGCGCTGAGAAGAAATGAAATTAAAGATTAAACATATCGTTGCAGCGAAAATAGTGTAAAGTTTCACGATACACGCAATTAGGTGCTGAGAATTAGAAAGATCGGTCTCCTACAATGTAATTTAGGGTTATTTAGAGTCAGTAATTTAGTTGAACACGCAAATTATTAACCAGAGAAAAAGTTATAATCCTTTACGCATTTTGGTCAGGAAGCAAAGATTCGGCTTTTTTCGGTTCAGTGTCGGCCCGAAACTTCGATATTCTTTTCCAGCTTATCTAATTAATACTAGAAAATGATCATAAAGCCAAGGCCACGAACAATTTGGAAAGCATATTTCAAACATTACATGCTTTAATTTTCAAAATAAAGTGTCAAATTGACATTAACAAACGCATAAACTGAAAAATCGCATCAAAGAATTGCAGTTCGAACCCTGAAAGCTAGGCCTACGAATAAGAATCTAGAAAGGGAATTATAAAACCTTCATTGAAGTCAAATTTACCTCGAAAAAGTTGCACATGGAGAAACGAAAACCCATGAAGTACCTTTAAATCTTCAAAGATCGTAAAGATATCTATGGCTGTGGATGACATTCGATTTCAGCTTTACAGGTTATCATGTCACCTCCGCTTCGTAGAAAAGTAAATCCAACATGTTAAAGCAGATTCTTTCCTTTTCTTTTAACGCGAAATTCGATACTAAATTGCCAATGTCCTCGCCAATTTCAACTAAAGAAGTTCGAAGTTTATCATCTTCCTTAAAATTTGCCTTTCCAACAGGGCTTTGAACGTTTTCAACATATTATTTATCGGCCCGAAGCTCGTCTTCCCGCGTATCAAGCCAACACGAGATGGATTCTTTGGAATCTCAGCGTACTCAAATCATTCCGAATCGGCGTTGCTTACGCGAAATTTCTGCCTTTGCACTTTATATGATACGATTCCATATTGGCGAAATTTTAAATGACATAAATTAATAATTAATCATGTCATTTCATATTTGGTATTTTGTTTTCTTATAATAAATATGGAAGAACATTTTCAAAATGTGTCCATTAATAGTGGCAAGCTCATGGGTGAGGATAGTGATCTACCCACATCTTTAGTAAGAATAATCATTTTGATCAAAATTCCATCACTTGACTTTGACCATATGTCATATATCTCATTCGTGAGGATAGGGATCCTCGAACAAGGAGTTATAGTTTCACAAACTTATTTTACCGCTACCATCCTCATATATTTGTATTTTATCATGATGTAGTGGTTTCCTAGTAAGTCAAAGTTCCATTAAAGCATGTAGTGGTTTCCTAGTAAGTCAAAGTTTCATTAGAGCATGTGGAATTTATGTATCTTAATAAATAAAAAATTATAATTGTGATGCTTTGTAATATACATGTGCATAAAATTTTTATGGTTTTACATAAAATCATATAATTATGGGTGAGTGTAAGTTGATGATAATTTCTAATAATACATTAATAACAATGAATTATTATAAAATAGAAATAAATTTATTTAGATATATTAATAACAATGAAATATTATAAAAATAAAAATATATTTAGTGAGAGACAATAAAATATTAAAAATTAAATTAAATTTTAAAATATATAAATTGTTAAAAAAAATTGTTAGGCATGCTCTTTTAATATATGATGATAGATCAATAACCTATTGTTTAGCATGCTCTTTTATATATATATAATATGTCAACTCATGGCTAAGTCAATGCCTCAATGTTATCCACATTACACCATTAACCTAATATAGGGTTATAATAGCACTTATTGACACAATTATATAAACTATTACAACATGATTGTCTATATAGATTCATCACAAACTTATTAAATAGAGTTAGGAGATATAATTAGGGCATGCATATTCTTAATCACATGTTGTAGATCCCTTATTTGGTCGTGAGATTATAATAAATCCATGTGGATTCTTAATTAGCTAGTACAAATCCCTAAATATACCATGTATATCCCTAAGAATTCCATATAAAACCCTAAGTATGCCTTTTATATCAATCATTACCTAATGTAGGTCTTTAATTAGGCTCTTTTGATCTCTAATTAGGGGCTATGTATATAATCAAGAACCATTGATCCCCAAATATACCCTATAGGTCCATAGTTAGGCCTTAAATATATGTATTAGGGTTAAAGTCCCTAGTTTTGGGACCCAAACCATGGCTTGGGTCGTAAGAGTCATTTTGCTACATGCAATCCTCAAAATTAGGCCCACATTTCTCTTGTAGGTCAAATATTCCTTTAATAAGTTCTTTGTCATGGTTTGACACCACATGCATAGCCTATTATCCCTAAAAATAATGGTTGGGACATGTGTAAGACCCTCTCCTAGAGGAGTGTGGGCCACCTCCATCACATCAATGCGGATGGACAGTTCGGTCAACCAGTATTCCTTGACCCAAAGGCAAGGCACACATTTTGGGGTTTCCTTGGAAAAGCAGACTTCAAATGGACATCTTATCCCATTGGCAAGATGGTGTGGATAGGTTGCAAAGACTTGGTTGACCCTACGGACAGATGGGGCATGCTATAGATAGAACATGGATAATTAGGCACTCATTTAGACGAACAGGGCATCCTATGGATGAGTCAAGTTAGACACACCAAGGAGTGGGGTAGACTTAGCTAGAGAATTGAGGATTTAGAGTGTCGAGACTTATATGGATAGGTTGAGTGGGAAATCTGTACTTGGGGATTGCAACGAGTGGTTGAGGTGCCTTCAGACACAATTTTTCATGGACCACACTTGCTGGGTGTACTCCCTTGGGCACACATTCCTTGGGCATGATTTCATTAGGTTTCTTAAGTGCACTTGGATGCGAACATGAGTTGTGGATGGATGGATGACCTTGACATGATCGAAATGAATTGGCAGACAGGACGACGTGGATGACTTGCGAGGATGGATGACTTGTGGACTTGAGACGTCTTGGACATGGACCCGGCATGACGGAGATGTTCTATGGAACGATTTAGCTTAAGGTGATTTGGGTCCCCTTCATATGATATGAATTTCTAAGTGATGGGAAAGGAACATATAAATAGAAGATGCCTCATGGAGCCAAGGATCACACATCATCCAAGAAGGAATAAGGAAAGGAGTTCTATGGATGTGCCAAGAAGGGGCGCAATGGGGCGATTTGTGTTGCCTTGGTGAGACAAAGGATGGAACAAGACTATGGAGGTATACCTGTGGAAGTTCTTGGATTGGTTTGTACAAGGTTTTTGGGGAAGTCCTAGGCATGAGGTTGATTTACCTTAGTTTATGTGTACTCTATAATTGGGCCACTAGTAGAGGTTGTACCCTCCCCATTGTATTGTATCATATGTAACTTTCTTCTATAAGGAATAAAAGTGTGTTAGGCACTATCTTGGTGTTGCCCAACCTCATGTGTTGTGTAACTTGTGTGGATGTGCTATGTGCTAAATGTTCATGCTCTTGCATACTTATAATTTGGCTAAGTGTATAATTTCTTAAGTATAAATAGTGTTACAGAATGTTTTGAGGCCACGGTTGGACGTGTGCTCAATATGCTTTTTGGGTAGATTGATTTGAGTAGGACTTGGTGTATTTGACTTGTTGTAACTCAAGGAAAAGTTATGGGTAGAGGTTGAGTGAAGAGGAGTAGAAATTTTGGTTTGTCCAAACCACCACAACCGAGGAAAGCTAGTGTTGTTGTTGGAACGTAGTGGGTAGACATAGGGTTCAACATGAATTCACCAACAAAACCCTCAGATATCGGGCCTTTCGGCATCACCGACAAGTAGGGGAAGTCTCACCCAAGGTATCTATGGGAACTGTAGGAACCAGGTTTCCGCAGTGTTTAAGGGATGGGAGGCAATCTTCATAACCATTCTACTTATCATTTCTTCATTATACCTTATACCATGTGCGCAGAAACATAATAATATGTGACATATTCATAGCACCAGAACATATATTATATGTGCAATAAATAGAACAACGACATCATAACACATAGACACCATGATTTACATGGTTCACCCAAGATGGGATACATTCACAACAATCGGATTCTTATTATATTATTCATAACATCCATTACAAAATATGCACACTGCGCTCATACATTATGCCCTTGTCATTCTCATATCTCTCTATTTCCCTCTGTCACTCTTCACTCTTACATATCTCACATACCTTTCATACATGCTTTCTTAGCTCATAATACCTTGCATTACATACTATCTATCCCAAAACCCTTACATATTTATACAATTACAACAGGGCTTAGCCCGTATCAATGGACCCAAAATAACTAACGAATTCAAATGGTCTTCTTTCTTTTTTGCGCTTTGGCCCATGCATCGCCAATTGTCTTTCCTTCTTTTGTGGGCATTATGTAGTTCCCCAAAATGGTCCCAACAGACCCCCAACACTCACATGTGGCTCATCCTGATCCACTAAGCTCTTTTGTTGTGCTTCTTGGCACGTCGCAATGAACTTTTGAAAAGATTCCTTAGCGGTTGTGACCTTCTCTCATGCTTGTGCTTCTTTCTCCAAAATCCTTTATGTTTTCTATGTGGTAATGGGTTTCTTCAGTTTCTCTGTGTTTTATTGCACTGCTTGCTTTATTATGCCTCGTGCAACTGCAAGTTCTTCTATCACCCAAAATGCTTCTTCCTGCAGCAGCTCAAGCTTCTATGCAAGAGTTTTTTTTCAGCTCTTATCTCGTTGATCTCGAGGTACAACTAGATATTCTCAACTATTGCAATCATTTATTCTATTGTTGGTAAAGTGTTTATTATTTATTTTAACTTCTTATATGCCTTCTCATATGCATCATGTAACCTATGTTATATTTCTTATAATTCTGCATCCTCCATAAATTGAGACCACACTTGTGTAATTTCTTCATATAACTTTGTGCATTCCTCATACAAACTCCTAATTCTCTCCATGGTCGCCATGGTTTTCTTTTCACATTGCTCCCTTTCTTCTAGTGGGGTACTTGACATTGTGCAAGCTTCTGAATCAAGTATCTTTGCACATAATCCCTAAATGGCTTCGCTTATCTTTGTCACTTGATCTTCCAAGGGAGTATCTCCTTCCATTGGTACCTCTAGAATATTGTTGTATACCTCTTGCACTTCCTATTTCAACATTTTTGTTCTATATGTGGCCTCATCTCGTTCTAGCATGAGTTTGTTATATTTTTTGTGTAGTGCATCATTGTCTACAGTCGCTTTGACAAACTCTATAGTAGTCAATTATGCATGCAACTGGATCTCTTGTGTGACACTTGTATGCAAGATATGTAGCACGTTCAATGGTAACTGTGACAACACTAAGTCAATATGACTTAATGCTTGTGTGCGCTCCTACATTTATGTCGTAGGGAACTCTATGGCCCCTGCTGATATCTTTAGGATCTGATGCTGTTGTTGGGAAAAAACACCCTACAGACTAGCAAATAGAGTTCAAACTTTGCATGCAGATATGACCGAAGAGAAATTACTTTCTACCTTCATCCGTAGATTTAAATCCCCTTTTCTTAGTAAATGCATGGAAAAATCAACCTACCTCGTTCCTAGTGTTTGATGTCGATCCTCCGTTGTGCTTGAATCCTTGTTCACAATACTCCTTCCAAAGCTGACTTGCATCCAAGACAAGCAACAACTATGCATGCATACTATTGATATACTAACAGGTTAGAAATCCAAACATAAACTAATCAAACCATAAAAAGTTCATGAATTGGGATGGGAAAAGCGCTTTCTTTATTACTTTGAATGAGTCAACTTACAAAAGTTGAGACCGGCCATTGCTCCTTGAACCTGATCCTGGGCTCCTCTTCTTCTGTCCTCCAACTGCTTTGCTTTGAATCTCCTTTGGCATAAGGAAAGGCTAAAGGGATGGGACAATGGGAATACGTAAATGAGTAGAGTTTATTTGCTATATTTTTCCTCCTTCCAAATGGGACCCCTACCCCTTCTTTTATAGGTTAGAAGGAGCTAGGTATTTGGATGAACCCTCGGCCATGCATGGCCAGGAGTTTCAGTTAACTCACCCATAGCTTTTTGTTCCATTGGAAACTTTCCTTTTTTCATGCTTTTGTCTGTCTACGCAGGCTGTTTTGGGTCAGCCAGCGTGTACACGCGTGCAGTAATAGATTAGGGTGCATGGGCCTTTATAAAAGAGGATTTTGAAAGAGTTGTTCAGCAGTTCTTTGGCAAAGAAGGGATATGATTTGGCCTGATGCCAGGTAAGCATGTGTTCTGTAATTTAGGGTTATAACAGATGCCCCCTAATGTGTGAGGTTATAAGAGCATCTGATGGCCGAAATACATTACCAATCTTTACTGATGTGTTGAACGATTGAGCCCAAGGATCAAGAACCAGGAGGTGTCGTCTACAAAAGAACAAATGTCTCACCGAGGCGGGCATACCCATGCTCAGAAAAAAATAGAACCATGGCTACCAATCAAATACATTGTAGATCCATGTCAAATAACT
>JASDQU010880234.1:2052-13246 GCA_032191745.1 Picea mariana
GCTCTATCATGTGCTTGTCCGCACTCATCTTTTGTCGGTTTTGTGTCATCTGTAGGTTCTCTTTCAGCAACTTGAGAATCTCCTGACTATCTACGATCCAATCCTTGGCCTTGGGAGCCCTTCTCTCTCTGAAAAATAATTCTACCAAAGTGGGAGCATCATATCTGTACAATTCTTGGAAGGGTTTCATGCCAATATACATGTGGAAAATGGTGTTGTAGCAATGCTCTCCTAAATGAAGCCACTTTACCCATGTTCTTTGTTGTCCACCTACATAGTTCCTCAAATATACTTCAACCCACTTGTTGACAATCTCAATCTACCCATCTGTTTGAGGGTGATAGCTGGTGCTGGGTGTCATCTCTATCCCTACCAATCGAAACAACTCTCTCCAGAATGTCCCTATGAATCGACTGTCCCAGTCACTAACAATGTTCCTTGGTAACCCATGAAGTTTGAAGACCTCCCTGAAGAATAGCTCAGCTACCTAAACTGCATTGTACTCTGTCAGCATGGCATAGAAGTGAGCTAACTTGGTCAATCTTTCGACCACTACATAGATACAGTCCTTACACTGGACCTTGGGTAGGCCTGTGATGAAGTCCATCGATATACTCTCCCATTTTTGCTCTGGAATTGGGAGTGGTTAAAGTAGCCCTACTGGAAAAGCATGCTCTGACTTGTTCTGCTGGAAAGTCACACATTCACTGATGTGTCTCATAATGTCATGTTTGATGCCCTTCCATGAGAACCTCTCCCTGATCTGTCTGTAGGTTTTGAAAAACCCCTGATGGCCTACTAGTGATGAATCATGAACTGTTGTGAGGATATTCTTCTTGAGCCCCAAATCCAACACCAAGTAGACTTTGTCCTTGTATAATATGACATCGTCAATGACCCTATACCTATCATCCTATATCTTCCCATCCATAATCTCAGAAGCGAACTTGTTCTTGGAATATTCCACTAACAAGTGGGATTTCCAATCTGTCGAAATCTCCATCAAAGAACATGCCGCAGGTCTCCTCGATAGTGCATCAGCCACAATGTTCTTCTTCCCCTTGACATACTCTATGTCAAAGTCAAATGCTTATACCTTCGTCACCCATTTCTGTTGGCGCTCACTGAGGTCCTTTTTCTCAAGGAAATACTTCAAATTGTTGTGATCTTTCTTGACCACGAATTTGTGGCCCACCAAATATTGCCTGAATTTGGTCAAGGCATGCATGATTTCCAACATTTCCTTGTCATAAATGGAGTATAACCTCTCAGGCTGACTGATATTCCTAATCTTGAATGCAATGGGGTGTCCTCCCTACATCAAAACTGCCCTGATACCCTCGTCGGATGCATCACACTCTAGTACAAATGGCAAGGTGAAATCTGCTAATGCCAACACTGGACAAGTGCCCATGAATTCCTTCATGTGGTCAAAGGATTTCTCTGACTCCTCGATACAAATGAAATCCCCATGCTTGGTAATATCCATCAGCATTGCTCCAAGCTGAGAAAAACCCCAGACGAACCACCTGTAATAGTTGCACAGCCAGAAGAAAATCCTCAACTCTGTCATGTTCCTGGGCATGGGCCAATCCAGAATGGCCCTGACCTTCTCCTGGTGCACCTGTACCCATTGTGCACTGATGATGTGGCCCAAGTAAATAAACTCTGTCATACTGAACTCACACTTGAACTCTTTGGCATATAATGATTGTGCCTCCATGATGCTCAATACCTCATCCAGGTGCCTCATATGCTTCTGCCATGTCTTGTTGTAGACCAAGATGTCGTCGAAGAAAACCAAGACTAATTTCCTCAGCTGATCCCTAAATATGTGGTTCATGCAAGAATGGAATGTAGTGGGTGCATTGGTTAGCCCAAATGGCATAACTAGGAACTCGAAATGTCCAAAGTGACATTGAAATGTCGTCTTCTCTATGTCCTTCTCTCGGATGTTGATCTGATGATACCCAGAGTGTAGATCAATATTTGAGAAGAAAACTGCTCCATGCAGTTCATCCATCAATTCGTCAATGCGCAGGATAGGATATCAGTTCTTGATGGTTTTCTTGTTCAAGGGCCGGTNCATGTCTTGTTGTAGACCAAGATGTCGTCGAAGAAAACCAGGACTAATTTCCTCAGATGATCCCTAAATATGTGGTTCATGCAAGAATGGAATGTAGCGGGTGCATTGGTTAGCCCAAATGGCATAACTAGGAACTCGAAATGTCCAAAGTGACATCGAAATGTCGTCTTCTCTATGTCCTGCTCTCAGATGTTGATCTGATGATACCCAGAGTGTAGATCAATATTTGAGAAGAAAACTGCTCCATGCAGTTCATCCATCAATTCATCAATGCGTAGGATAGGATATCGGTTCTTGATGGTTTTCTTGTTCAAGGGCCGGTAATCAATTCACATCCTCATGGTGCCATCCTTCTTCAGAACTAAGATAACTGAAGAAGCGAATGGGTTGCTTCTTGGTCTGATGTGTCCCATCGCTAGCAATTCCTTGATTTCCTTCTCTATCTCATCCTTGGACCTCCTAGGATTATGATAGGGGGGTGTGATCATATTTTTGGCCCCCTCCTCCAACTCAATGGCATGCTCAAACCCCCTGTCAGGTGGTCTCCCTGGTGGAATTGACCAAAAAACTTGTTGATATCATCCCAACAAATTCTTTATCTCTGTGTGATATTGTTTTCAGCCCTCTGAATCCTTTCGCGTAGTGATCAAGCACTCTGCGGCATATGCTACCTCCCCATGTCTGGAGATCCTCTCCATCCTCTTGGCTGAAACTATCCTGGGTGCTCCTGTCGAAATACCTCTCAGAACAACCTTCTTCCTGTCACGATCTTTGAACCCCATCTCTAAGCTTTGGTAATTGGTGGTGATTTTTCCCAAGGTAATCATCCACTAAACTCCTAGCACCACATCTGTGTTAGATAGGTAAACTACATAAAATGTGTCTCTCACTGTGTAGTTGCCTAAATTTATCTCCAAGTCTGGAACTCTATCTAGAAATTCAACTGTGTGGCCATCTATTGTTGGAACATCAAAGCCCTCAAACTCATCTATCCGAAGTGCCTGTCTCAATACCAATGAAGCGTCAATGAAGTTGTGGGTGGCCCCACCATCTATCAGGGTGATTGTTAGTTGCCCCTGAATATTCCCTCTGATCCAGAGGGTATCATACCTGGGAACACCAGAAAGGGTCGATATGACTCCTCCCTTTGTTGGTTTTCGTCTGTTAGTCTGCTCAGGCAGTTATGGAACTATCGGAGGGTGGGCTCCTGCCAATGTCGATGGTTTATGGGGAGGCTTCTCCTCTGTCTGTGCTAGCTCCTCCTCTGAGCTAGTGGATCCACTGTCATGCTCGTCCTCCTCATTGTCCACATTGTCTACTACCACTTCAATATAATGAATCTCTCCCTTGCCCATGCACTTGTGACCTGGGACCCAAGGGTCTCTGCAGTTGAAGCAAAGATTCTTCCTCATAAGATCTCACCTTGTCTCATCATCCATATTCTCCTTGCCCTTCCATTCTTTCTGGAATGGCTTCCTGTATCGATCCTTCTGGGGTACAAAGGGTTTGGAAAATGTTTTAGTCTTTGGCACTGAGTCTATCGAATCTCAAGTGCGTAGGATAACATCATGTAAGGTGGGTGGCATGTATGCTTTTACCCATCCTCTCAAAGGCTCTATGAGCCCCTCTACGAATAGCATGATTAGCCTGGGCTCTGATATATTTGTCACTGCCACGGCTACCTATTAAAACTCTGTGATGAACGCCTCTAATGTGCAAGTTTGTCTCAGTTGGGCTAGATCCCTGAAGTGGATCTTGGGATCCCTCCTGTCAAAACTGTCCATGAGTCTCTCTGTGAACTCCCTATAGGAGGTGATGCGACTATGACCCAATGTCACCAATCCATGGTGCCACCACTCATGTGTCTCACCCTCCAAGTGTAAGGTAGCGAAACTGATGGCCTCTGTCTCGGTCATCTGGTTGAGCTTGTAGTATGTGTCTAGCTTCTGTACCCAAGCTCTGGTAGTGCATTTGGATGATCTGTCAAAAGAAGGTATGGTGAGTTTACCAACTTTCTGGATTAAATCAATGTTATGCCCCTGTATTTGCTGCGGTCCTCTTATTTGTGGCTCTCTGGGGCAGTTCTTAAGTCTGAGCTCACAATACTTGACTAGGGTCATGTCCTGATGAAAGTCATGGCCCAATGTTGCATACTCCCTCCAATACTCTGCAATGTCCTCTGCATGAGTGGGTGGCCTCTATGTTATCGGTAGTTGTGCTTCTACTAGGGGTGCTCTCTAGAAACTGGGAAACAAAGGTCTGGGAATCCTATTCGAAGGGGTGCATGCGCGAGTAGGAGACTGGGGTCTACTACCTGCCCCTGAGTTCCTATGTGTTGCATGTGGGGCTTGTGTGTCTGGGGTGCCTACTGTAGTCGATCTATCAGCCACCTGTGCCAAGGACTAAGTCATGGCCCACTGACTAGCTACTATATCACTGATAACTTTCATGAAGGTGGCATCTGGCTCCATGGGGGCCTTACCACTACCCTCTGGTCGCTCATATATGTCTCCTAGCGTCCTTTCTTCCTCATGCTCAGCCTCATGCTCTGCTTCCCTGTGTGCCTCTTCCTCTTCCTCTGAGCTGGGATGGAAAAGAGAAAAGTCAGGCCTCAACCATCTTTCCTTGTGTCTATCATAAGTGACATATTCATCCCCTTCGTGCTCACAACCATCTGGGTCTTCTGCTGCACTCATCGTCTTTAGTCACAGGTTGGAAGGACTAAAGCTCTGATACCACTGTAATGTTCCTGACTTGGCTAGTCTAGGAAACATTGTTAAAGTGTGTAGGATTAGTTGTTTATAGGATGAGCATTCAAATAATAATAATGGCGACAAAAGGCTGCAAACTTATATTATGAAATCTTCGTGGATTACAAATGTCGAATGTGGTTGAATACAGTGAATCGCTTGGCTAGATCGAATGACAAAAGGATCTTATCAAGAAATACAAAAAAAAAACTAGATGATGCGCCTCTCCCTCTCGGGGAAATCAAGCCCTAATGATTCCACCGTCGAAACCGAACGAGAAACCAGGTGAAAGTTGCACCTTGCCTTCCTCTCGAAATGGGTTGGAGGGGAATCTTCGAACTCTCCTTGTATGCGGTGAGTCGATCCACTAAACCTCCTCAAAAGTTGGGCCCTCACCCTGAATAAGTGTGCCCTTTCTGCTGGACCCTGCATAATCGCCACTGACGAATGATGGAAGATCTGTGTGATCTTCTCGGTGACTAGGGTGTGTCTCTCAACACCGAACTCAGCCAACTGGTGTCTTCCTCCTAGAATCCACTGAACTATCTCTCCTGAGATGTGACTTACTCACTGACAAGTCATAATCTACATAATGATGATTTAGGTTGCTGACCCTTCTCTTATAGCTTTCCCACACCCTAATTCACTATTGAAACCCTAATTCATTGTTTGATTTCTAATTTTAGCTCTTAATGACTTAAAAGCGCTTTTACCCACTTTTAGCTCAATGTCACTTTCCAAACATAACACCTTTGACTGGAGTGACCTCTAGTAACCCTGTTTACCCCTTTTCCGGCCCTAGCTATAGTCTAACAAGGTGATTTAGACTAACAAGCCTCCTCTTTGGAGCTCCTGTTTGGAAAGGGACATTACACTGACTGTTGGATTCCTTTGATCGTTGTGTATCGCTGCTTGGAAGAGATAATGAGTGTTTTTAGAGTGTAAACGTGTGATGAGAAGAGGAGATAGGTATGAGGAAAGAACGAGGCCTAGGATGCAATCCTTGTAGAACTCAATTGAATGGTCGGAGCTAGGCTTCCAGCTAATCCAATTTTTGATCCAGTGGGTTGATTTGGGTTCCTCCACGTCTAATACATAGCCCTGGAGTGAGTGGAAACCGTGCGTAGCCAAGTAGAAACAGAGGTAAATGGAAGGTATTTTTATTTTATAACCAAGATCCAGATTCCAGATGTGGTTAGAACACGCTAGAGTGAGTTGGCAGCCAGTGCATGGTTGAAATTGAAAATATTCTTGATGCCCCAACCACCCTTGATTTTTGGTTTGGCCAATGATTCCCAATTGCAAAGATGAAGTTTATGTTGATCCTTGCAGCCTGAAAAAAGAAAAGTATAGGTGATTTTTCTTAGTTTTCCCAGGACCAGTGAGGGAATGGCTGCCAGAGCCATCTAATAAATCAACTGGCCTTCAAGAGTGGATTTAATAAGAGTGTAACGACCTCCAATGGAGAGCCATCTGTTGCACCAGTGATTTTTTTTTCCACCTTTGATACTAGCCAGTCCAGTCAGACGTCTTGTAGTGATCCCCTTTGATGAAGTATCCAAGATAATGGAATCCTTGTGAAAGTTGCAAGAAGGTATGAGGAAAGATGACCTTAAGATGTTCCAAATCCTGGTCAAGTATATTGGCATAATGGAACATCGATTTGGACCAGTTGATTTGTAAGCCACTAGCAGAGAAGAAAATCTTCAAGAGTCCATCGATTTCTCTCCATTCGAGTGGACTGTCGTTTGACATTATGAGGAAATCATCAACGAATAGGAGGTGAAGGATTTTGACCAGCCTGGAGACCTTGATCCCTATAATTATTCCTTTTGCCTGGATTTTTTTGAGGAGGAGACTTAAACCATCCATGACCAAGATGAAGAGGAGCGATGAAAGAGGACAGCCCTGACGCAGGCCTCTGCCATTGTGGAAGAAGAAGGAAGGTTCTCCATTAACCAACACAACAAAATATGCACTTGTGACACAGCTTATAACCCAAATTATCATGGAATGGTTGAAGCCCATCTAAGTTAAAATAAGTCGAATAAAGTCCGAGTCAATGTAGTCAAAGGATTTTTTTAGATCTAGCTTGAGGATGAGGGCACGAGAATTTTTGTGGCTAATGTTGTGTAAGCATTCTTGTGCAGTGCCAATAGCGTCAAGAATTTCTCAGGCCTTTAAAAACCTAGTTGTTCACTAGATAAAGAACGTGAGAGGATGGGTTTGATTCGATTGGAAGTGATTTTTTATATGAGCTTGTAGCAAATATTGCAAAGAGCAATTGGCCTATAATCACCAAAGGTGGTCGAGTAATTTTCTTTTGGGATAAGAGTCAAGAAGGTTGAGCTTAGAGCCCCGAAAATCTTACCAAGGAGTCTGGAATCTTCCACTAGCTCCAGTAGCTCAGGCCCCACCAAATCGAAAAAATGAAAGTAAAACTCTACGGTCCAGCCATGTGGGCCCAGGATTTTATCCTTTGAGAAGGATTTGAGAGTAGCCAGTACCTCTTGTGATGTACAAGGCATGTCCAAAAGTAAAGATTCTTCAGTTGTGACAGTGCAAGGATAGTGTCGTGCCACCAAAACTTGTGCTTGTAAATGGGCTTGTGGTCTTGCCTCATAAAATGACTTGAAAAAAATAGAATTTGTTGACTTATTCTCTTGTTTTCCACTATGTTTTGTACCTGTTTCATCTATGATATCCCATATATGCTTTTTTTTCCTGGAGGAGCTGGCGAAATGGTGAAAATTTTTATTATTGAGATCTCCACATTTTATCCAATTAACTCTACCTCTTTGTCTCTAGAGAGCTTCATCTGCCAGCAAAATCTTATTCCTTTCAGCTTCTAGTTGTTTACAGAGTTGTTGTTTGTCCCTTGCATGCCCATCCAGTGAGTCAGAATGGTGTGGCGCCTTAAGTTTATGCTCCAGCTCATGAAGCTTGTGGAATGTAAGTCTTCTGTGCTGTGTGGCCCATCTTTTAATACAAGATTTTAAATGTGTCATTTTCAAAATAAAACGTTGTTGTATACCCAATTCAATATGGAAAATAGGATAAGTCCAAACAACAATGACAATGGCATTGAAATCTACTTCATTGAGCCAACAAGAGTTAAATTTAAAAGGGTAGGAGATCTGCACCAGTTGGGAGCCGAATTGTAATAGAATCGAGGTGTGGTCTGAAAAATATGGAGTGTCCACCCATGATCTGACCCTTCCATCAGATGTAGCCAGGATTTTGGATATAAAGAAACAATCTAGTCGTTTGGATATGGATTCCAATCCCACTCTGTCATTGCACCAAGTTGGAGTCAATACATTCGAAGGGAAGTCGACCAAACCATGTGATTGGAAGAGTGATATGAAGAAGTTAGCCAATGGGTATTGTAAGGCAGAGGCTCCCCAAATTTCTCTTGAGCTTGTGGTGAAATTCAGATCCCCAACTATGATCAAGTTCTTGAGATCAAGCAAACCTCGGGATTCCACATTATCCCAAACTTTTTTTTTGTTTTGACAGGGTCCATAAATATTGAGAAAGTTGATCTGTAGATTATTCCACCGGAAGGATCCAGTTAGTAATAAGCCACCACAGCTCAGAAATGGATATAAGTCGAACTTTGTGGGGTCCCAGGTGGTAGCTAAACCCCCATAATTTCCAAGTGAGTTTGCAGAGCAAGTGAGCCAGTTAGGACGAAACCTAGAAAGAAATGATCTAGCTTTTTGTCCATCAACCAAGATTTCCTGAAGGAATATAATGTCTGGAGAGGTCTGAGCAAGCAGTCTTCTGAAAGAAGAGGATTTAAGCCCCCCCCCCACCCACCCCTCTGATATTCAGGGAGAGCAAGATCATTATTTATTTATCGCTAGGGATTTCATGCCTCTAAGCACCCCAATGCCATTAGTTTGAGAATGGGTAACAGAAGAAGTAGGTATAGATGGCCCCTCTCTGCGGCGGGCACTTCTAGTTTTGATCGGGGAGTGTTCGTAGCAAATCTCTCTTGAACAGGTATGTGTAGTACCTTGGTCCAAACCTAAAATTGTCCTGTGTCCCGAAATACCTTTCTCAGAAACTGGTAAGTGGACCAAATGCCCAAGACAGATAAGTAGGAGAGATGGAGTGTGAACTTCTTTGAAGGGCGGTAGGAGAGAGTCTAGCACATCACTAAGAGTATCGTCTCTGGGCTATGTTTCACTAGTACCTGGAAGATAGTCTATCAAATCCAGATCTTGTGGCATGGAGTCAAGGCTAGATGGCTCCAACTATATAGAAGGGGAAGAATCGAGATTGGTCACTCGGTGATGGGTAGAAAATGGAGGATCAATTGGGAGTGTATTCGGTAGGGAGGGTAGTGGTATAGAAGGTGATAATGATGAGGGAAGTGACTGGGCATTGGTTGTGGTAGAAATGTGAAGAGAAGAGTTTGACTAGTTGTTCGAAGGCCCATTAGATAAGCAGGAGGTAGGGTGTGAGGAAGGAGCACACAAAAATGAAGTTTGTGTCACAACTGGTCGAGGAGTGGGAGCATCTAGACCATCTGTTTTGGCAGTGTCCAACTTTTCTATATCCTAGGATGTAAGAGAGTAGAATAGCGAGGGGAAAATGAACTTAAGCTTACCAGTGACTGAGTCCAAGGCAGCAGAATCTTCAAAATCTGGAAGGTCTGGATAAGAAGGTTGAGTAGTCGCAACAGGAGAGTCCATCCTACAGGAGAGGTCGAGCATTGTCTCCTCAGACTGATCTTCAGCAAAGTGACCCAGACATACATTCCTCAGGTGCCCTATTTTTCTGCAGATAGTGCACCTAAAGGGGATTCCTAGATAATCCAGGCTCTGTCAATAGAGTTTACCTCGCCAGTCTATGTCAATACATTCGAGCAGTCCATCGTGTATGTCTATCTCCACCATGAATCTAGCTACCTTTTTTTCAAGGGTTGTAAGTGACTGAAGATCCACACATATGTAGTGACCGAGAGTGTTACCAATGGCCTCAAGTGATTTCTGGTTCCAGAGGTGTAGGGGAAGTCCAGGGAGAAGGACCCATAAATGTATTAGGTGAAAATAGTCCTGCGAGGGATCAAAACTAATCTGCCATCATTTAAGCATGACACTGCCACCGTCTATAGTTCAGAATTGCTCCATGATAGAAGTGGAATCCTCTGGTGTTTTGAATCTGAATCATATCCAACCTTGAGTCAGGAGGGTGATCTCTGGAGCGTATGTCAGGAGGGGCTTACAATTCGTATGCACCCACTATGTTAGGTCAGTTCGGCAGAGGTGTTTGTAGCAAAATCTGTCCACTAAGGCACAGAGGATTAAAGAGACTGAGTCTTCAAGTCCGATGTCATGGCCAAGGACCATTTTTCTCTTTGTTTTTTTTTAACACCAGGGTCTAAGTTGTGATTTATGGTTGTCGATATGAGTATCTCCAGTTGAGCGCTTATGTTGTTGCATTCCTCTAGTTCTTTGCTAAACCATATTGAATTTTACCCCATGGGTAGTGAAAATAGGGAGTGCATCAGCCGAAGTATGGTAAGAGAAGGTAGGTGTAATGTTGGCTAAGAAGGGAGTCTGAGTGAAGGTCGAGGAGGGTAGCCGGCAAGGCAGGGATACCAAGGCTGGTGGGTGTGTGTGAGTCTCAGTCTGAGAGGATAGTGTAGGGTGGAAAGGGTAGAAAGGTGGGGCCAGTGTGGAAGTTATAGGAAGGGAGGAGGAGCGAGAGTTAGTATGTATAAGTCTAGCAAACTCATCTGAAGAGGTGAAGAGGTCCTCACTGTTCTAGAGGGCCTCGTCAGCAGCACCCATAAGTGCACTGACATCCCTCTCCATCAGTGTGAAAAATGAGGACAAATTGTTCCTCCCTTGTCATGAAGTAGTATATGGCAAACATATGTGTAGAGGCTTTGAAATTTGGGGAAATGGTCAGTGGAGCAAAACCAACGGAGAAAAAAAATGAGCTAGAGCGCAGGGAGGTCTAAGTGAAGTGTTGTGTCAGAAGTATGGCAATGGGAAGGAGAATTCCATAACTCAATGTAGCCAGTCCAGAAGAGTGAGGACAAAGCTAAAAAAACACAGGTAGTGTTGAAGGATAGTTGTGTCGGGTGTAAGGAAGAAGACCAGAGAAGTCCAAGACTAGTAGGGCCATGGAGCGATAGGTTTAAGTGGAGTTGTGTAAGTTTAGAGCCGGATCGATCATGGCCACCAAGGTAGTTTCAGGGTCGATCATGGCCGCCAGTTACTTGACCCCTCAAACAAACAAAAAAACATGATGTTCCAATATTTTCACTACCTTTAAATTTATGTTCACATAAAGTAATAGCCTGCCAATTTTAGGTTCACAAAAATTATGAATATTAAAT
>JASDQU010880235.1:3263-28993 GCA_032191745.1 Picea mariana
TCAACGCCTCATTGTAATCATCTTCTTGCGAATGAGCTCAACCGTCATATCTCTTCTTAGAGATAAGCCTCTACCATTCCAGCAAGCTTGTTTTCCGCTACATTTTAATGTTTCGGCTTATTTCCTTATTGAATGAAAACCAATTTTACTAGATCTCTGTTATTCTGTGTTAAGCATATTTAATAAGCTGTATTCATTTCATTCTACTCATAAAATTCGGATCACAAAGTTTTTTGAATATTTTATTTTTTTGTATTTTTGTATTGGAAAACAAAAATATTTTTGGATGATGTTAAGTACTAACTAAACTTGTATTTGATGCAAACATAGTTCCAAGACGGCTGGACAAACTTCCACGACATCAACAGAGGCACCAGGGAGATGAGGCAACCGAAGGGGATGCATATAGAGTGCTTCAAAACGTGTAGGGAAACCTGTCTCGTTTGATGTAGAGGATCCCCATGGTTCAGGTGGAGGATCTACCAGAGGCCATGCAAGGACAGGTGGTAGAGTGCCCTGTGGTTGGGTNCATAGTCTGCTATCATGACACTCATCTGGCGCCATAAACGTAGATGTTGTGACTTATTGTATGATCGGTTGTATATGTATATTGAGGGTGTCAGCCCCAATTTTGTACTATAACATCATATTTTTTGAAATATATATAAAAACATTGATCTTCGACTTGAATTATGTTACAATGTGTACATTGATGAAAATGTTTTCTTTGCTTTAGTTATATGACAAATGGAAATCTAAAACAAAATTAGCATATGCATCAAATACATAATTAGAAATTCTAGGTAAGTGATGGTAAGTAATAAAATCAAACTGTCGTTTCAAAAGTCATACCAGTAAGAATCATTGTAGTAGAGTAGGGTCACACACACAGTAACTACCGTTCAACTGACATACTACTAACTGGGAGTCCAATCGAACCTCTAAAGAGTGAATACCATGTGAAATGGCATCGTGCAAAAGTTCTATAATGACAATATATTTAGATAGATTATTCATGGATGGCCCTAGGCATATGCCACCTGAAGACACCAGTAGACCCTCAGGTGAGTAAAAAACCCAACTGGAAGAGGCCTAGTTCCATTTATGATGACTGGCCCCGTCTGTAGATCCTAAGTAGACTGAAGACTTTGTTGACATCTACCAATCAAGGGAAAACTTGATGAGCAAGTTGAAGGTAAAAATAAAGGGAAAATATATATACACTAAATTACATTAGTATACAAAGAGTTATGCCCTTGGGGAACAAGCATAATATATTTTCAAATAGATCCCATTCCTGGGATCATCCAACATGTTCCCTTCATAATGTTCTAATTCATAGGCTCCTTTTTCTAGGATCGTACCACATGGGTTTGAACTTGCCTTCCCCTGGTGTTTCTTTGGCTTGATCATATAGAAGGACCAACTCACCCTCAATGTACTGCCAATGATAGACATACTTATCATATTGGACCTTGACATGTCTTTTATTCTCTTATATAGCTGTAGATGCATCTCGAAAATACTCATCTAGACTCGTTATGTGTACGAGGCATTGTTCGAGATTGAAAGTGTCAAGTAGGAGTGCAAATGCCAATCTAAGAGAAGGGATTTCACATTCAATAGGTAAGATCAACTCTAAACCATGTACTAAATAGAAAGGAGAAAAACAAGTGGAAGTCTTGACTAAGGTTTGGTATGCCCAAAGTGCTGGATAAAGCATGATATGCCAGTCAGATTTTCTTTGGATGACAATTTTCTGCAAAATGGTCTTGACAAACTTGTTCACGGACTCTACTTGTCCATTTTCCCGGGGGTAGTAAGGGGAAGAATGACCATGCTTAAAGCCCAGTTTAGATTCTATTTCTTTCATCATTTCATTATGAAAGTGACTGCCATGATCAATGACAATCTCACTCAAGATTCTGAGCCTTGCTATAATTTGATTGAACACAAAGAAGGCAACAATATCACCATTAGATTTAACTGTAGGCATGGCCTTGAATGACTTATTAAAGTAGTATACGACCATGATAATGTTTTGATGTCCCCTAGCCAAAGGTGGGTTGCAATCCACAAAATCTACCCCCCACTTGGTGAAGGGACCGATGATAATGATTGGATGGAGAGGGTCTAGATGCAAGTGCATTTTTCGAGTGAACACCTGGCAGGGGTGACACTTCTTAACCGCTTCGATGCAATATTTAAATATAGATGTCCAAAAATAATCGACTCGTAGAATTTTCTGGGTTGTTGCAAGCCCAGGTAGGTGACCACCTCAATCCCCACTGTGGAAGTCGTTTAGAGAAAACTTGGATTCTTCGTGAGTTAAAAAATGACTCAAGATATTGTCTATTCCTTGACAATATGGAGTGTCTCCGATGATCATGTAGTTCTTAGCTTGGTATTATATACGTCGTCGGTCATCGCATGAGAGATGTTGAGGGAAATTCAAAGTTTGAAGATAGATAAAAATATCTCCATACCAGGGGTCTGACGATGAGACAAGGAAAATGTGTTCATACACAAATGAATCAACATGAATAACATCCTCATCTATCCGAGGGAATTCAGATATTAAATTTGCAAAGACTAGTGATTTCTTGGACTTCACAGAATCGAAATCAAGATCAAATTCATGTAGAATGACAATCCATTTATTATACTTTCCCCCTATTATATGCTTCGTAAGGACATATTGAAATGGATTGACATCAACAACTACAATAGTTTTGCAAATAAATATATAGTGTCGTAATCGTTGGATTGCGTGAACGATAACCAAAGCTATATTTTCAAAGTGAGAATACTTGAGTTTAGGGCCGACTAAGTTTATACTAACATAGTAAATGACATGCTCACGGAGCTCATCATCCTCTTGAACAAAAACCATGCCAATCATCTCTTTGGACGCGGTGAAATAAATAAAGTAATATCTATCGTAGTCTAGAGACTTCAGCAGAGGTGTCAATGCCTAGGATTTTTTCAAAGCATCGAAGGATTCATGGGCTCACTAATCCCAAATAAAATGATTTTCCTTCTTCAAGAGATGCATGAAACCCTTAGTAATATTGGCATAGTTTATTATAAACCCTCATAAAAGGTTAGCTTTCCCCTGTAAACCTTGAAGTTGATGAATAGTATGCGGGGGAGGCAATTGAAGTATTTCCTTAACCTTTAATAGATCTACCATGATCCTAGCTTCAGAGACTAAAAATCCTAAAAGTTGACCTAACCTAACGCAAAATATGCATTTATGAGGGTTCAACCAGATGCGATAATGGCAACATATTTCAAAAACTAGCCGAAGGTGTTTAGGGTGATCCACTCTCTTATGGGAGTGAGCAACAAGATCATCAAGATAGGCTTTGACTATATACTTGAGATCATGAAATGAGAAGGTCATAGCTTGTTGGAAGGTTTCTCCAGCGTTTTTAAGGTCGAAAGGAATCTTCCGGTATGTGAAAGTACCCCAAGCGAAAATAAATGTCGTCTTATGTTGGTCCTCGGGTTTAACCTGAATCTGGTTATACCATGAAAAAATGTCCATGAAAGAAAAAACTTCACTTCCCACAGATTCATCGAAGATATGATCAATGAAGGGTGTCAGGAAGTTGTCTTTGGGACAAGCCTTGTTCAAGTCATGAAAATCCATGCGTACACAGATTCTTCCTTTCTTTTTATTCACAGGAACGGGGTTGTACACGTATTCAATCAAGGGAATTGGGTAGATAAATCCTACATTAAGTCGTTTTTATACCTCTGCCTTAATAACAGGGGCCTTCCTAGGATTGACATCTACATTTTCAAATAGGCTTAGCATCTAGGTAGGTTTTAATCTCATGTTCAATAATCTGAGGGTCGATTCCTGACATCTCTTCATATGTCCATGTGAATACATCGTGAAATTCCTTGAAGAGCTTGGTGTAGATCAAAATTTTTTCTGGTGAACAATCTGCCCCGATGTATACATTTTCAATCTTACCAGGCATACGAGAGATATCGATCATGATGGTAGGGGATATATCGATCATGATGGTAGGGGATATACTCACCATGTTTCCTTTGGCATAAATTCCATGCGTATCAATTGGAACTACGACGTGACCAACTATCTCACTCAAAGTAGATATAAAATCATTTTGTTTGATTCTAGCAAGCTCTGGGAGAAAATAAGAGTGATGATGCATATCATCCAAAGGCCTATCAGAACCATTCATGGCCTCAATGATAGCCTCATCCAAAGAAAAAGTACCATCGAGGAAGTCACATGAACAAGACGATGAAGTGGCCCACAAAGGCTCTAGAACAAGATCCTCCATGTCCATATGAAAGGTAACAGGATCCAAACTGGCGGAAGAGTCAAGAATGTCTTGATACACAATCTATGCTGCCAATAGTGGCATGGCCATTCTAGAATGTGACTAACCTTCACAAGACACAGTCAAGGAAGGTAGGGTCGAGGGATCATTAAAATATGAAGTGTGGAAATGAACAGACCTCTTTGACGAAGTAGACCTACTGGAAATGTCATATATATGATGAACTGGTGCCATGAATTCAAAGGTACCCATAAGGGATGAATACATTATGACACCCATATTCTTTGTTGTTGGCTGAGAATTGTCAATCATGGGGATCGACGATCCAAAAGATGAAATGGGGAAAGCGTACGCAAAGGAAAATTGGTCTATCTTCACAATATTCCCATTGTGAGGAAAGCAAAGAGTGTGGAATATAGACGATACGATTGCAGTCATAGCATGAGTCAAGTTGCATCCTAGTAACAAGTTATAATTGAGGGGTGCATCAACCACCTCGACATCCACCTCTATCATCTTCCCACCTAACTAGACCGAAAACCTAGGAAGAATATCGTGAGTGCGGAAGGAACGAATGTCAAAAGAATTCAACATGGTCAGAGACTGAGAAATGGTTGGAGAGCCGAGGGATTTACAACAGACCAGAGACATCACACATGTTGCGGTGCCTTCATCAACAACAATACACTTGATTGTATACTTCGAGTAACCCACATGGATTTGAAATTCCACATGGTAAGACAAGCAAGGCTTCACATATGTTACGTCAAACTTGATAACTTTTGAGCCACAAGGATCTAGAGCTCCTAAGATAGATAGAAAGGCATTCCTATGTGAAGGACACGTCTGGAGTACCTCCAGATCCAAAATCACACAAGGGGTTTTACCTAGGTCCTCAACAATAGAGTCATTTTGGGTGGCTCTAGAATTAGGATTGTGGGTAGAGTGCTTGAGTACTCCTTTTGGAATATGAGGTGGGTCTTTGGTTTTTTGATATTTAAGGGAGTCTCCGGAGGAGGTGGAGACTCTAGACAAAGAATAGTCTATGGAGAATGTAATCGCGAGATTGAGTGGCTACATTAACCTCATATTTAACCATATTGATGCATAAACGATCACTTTCTTGAATTGGTTGGTTTTGAATCTGGCCCAGTGCATTTTCGATATTTTGAGGAGCTCGAGACCAAGTTTTGATTATGTGGAAAAGGATTAGTCAGCACAGCGGGCGGTAGAGACAAAAGCCTCGTAGATTCCGCAATTTTGGGGAATAAATGGGTAAGGTGATCGTTTGTACAAAGCTTATAGGGAAACTTCACCTTCCACCTTTCTTTCTTTCCCTCATCAACATTATTATTCGACTTTTCATTATTACCATTTTCCTTGGGTTTATTATTATTCTTCCCACCTTATGATTATTATTACGTCCTTTCTTCTTATTCCCTTTTGGTTCTTGGTTACCATTCATGCTAGTCAATGATTGCACAGAATGTACATCTACCAACTGAGTGGGATTGGAGGACATAGATGAATTTGGCCCTCCTATAGACTAGTTTAGAGACAACACTTTCAAATGGCTTGTCATTGACTCTATGGATTTCACATTGGCGGAGCCTACAATGACATCTGAATGAGGCCCATGCTTTTGTCTAGGGTTATATTTTGACTTTGGTGAGTCTATAAGAATCTCGTATAACATCCCAAACTATGCATATATAAGATCTAACTATTGGAATTTAAAAATCGCTTTTTCCTCAGATTTAACCCCAGATGTAGAAACATCCTTCAAAATATAAGGTTGTAGAGACTTAAGGAACCACTCTTGTAGGAATTATGAAGGTATGTAGGCCTTGATCAACCTCTTTTGTATACGCCACTCCTGGATGTGATCTGAGATATGAGTGGCCTTTTCCTGATGTAAGGTGGACATAATTTCTATGCCAGCATCATAACGAACTAACCATTGGAAGTTGTTGAAGAGGACTAAAACCAGCTGATTAAAGGTTTTGTATGTCTCCCTTGGTAGCTCTATATACCATTTCACTACAACCCCCATGAGGTTGTGTTGAAACAATCTTAACCGAATAGAATCGTCGTTAAGAGAATTCAAAGAGAAAAAAAGGTGAAAGGTCGTAATGTGATCACCAGGATCCTCACCAGTTTTACCCTCGAATTTTGGAACATCCGAAGGCATATTAGTGGGGATGGGGGGAACATGTCAGATCATGAAACATGGGGTCATTCATTAACTTAGACAAGTCAGACAGATTTAGTGTGGCCATAAAAGGGAGACAGAGTTGTGACCTCTGGCCCCAATCTCCCTGGAAAGATTATTGTTGGGGAATCACAGCCCATCTAGGGTGTTGTTAAGCACCATGGTCGTATCTGGGATTTTAAGACCCTCCTCCGAATTGATTCATGAGAGGTTGGTTGGGCACCATTCTAGTAGGAATTTTATGATGAGGGTTGTAAAAATTGCCCCCAACTGGAGTAGCTTCAGAATGGGGGTTTCCCAATGAGTGAAACTCACATCCTCTGGGTGTGAATCCAAAGGATAAAGTTGGATTTTTCATGCCAAATGTATTGGTCAGAATTGATACAAAGGAGGTGGGTGTAAAGGATGGATCGTGAGCAGCAGCTTGTCCGCCAAGTTGGTTACTCCATCCAATAGAATTAGAACCAGGATTAGATCTGGGGTGGAAAGGAGGAAGGCCTCCAACTGTAGGAGTCATTTTTGGGCCATGAACATCACCAAATGAAAAAGGAGTATGTGAAGGATCCATGCCCCCAATTCCAACACTAGTATTCAGACTAGCCATAGGGATGGAGGATGAAAATTGTGATGTGAAATTCTACATACCATAAGAAAAAGGGCTAGAGGCCATAGGGATGGATTGAATATTGTATCTCATAAAGTGACAAAGGGACCCAAAATGTGTCATGGCTATAGGTTGAGTATTCACTATAGGACGGACAGGTGTCATGATACAAACCTTCAGCACTACAACCATAGTGGTTGAAGGTGTCGAAGGAGTATTGTTAGCTATAGTGGGTATGGGAGTTGAAGGACTCCCGATATATTTGTGACTTGATTGAGTACTCATCCTTGTATGATCACAAGTCTGATAAGTGGAGGTGTGTGTACCACGTTTGATAACTTTACGCCTTTTAGAAGGAAAAGACTCAAAATGTGGTGGTAATTGTAACAAGCAACGAGACTTGTGGGGAAGTTGGTCTGGCTCCATGATGACTCAAGACTCATGATAAAAAAAAAATCCTAAGGATAACTAGTAATCAGAGAGCACACCAAAATAATCAGATGGACAATATGCACACAAATAGGATAAAGTGGATGAAAGGGGCCTCCCTCTCTAAAGTAGGTATGCCTCTCCCAAGAGGGGCTTGAGACTCCTCTGCTAAATATCGGAGGTATCAGAATCAGTTAGAAGGGCCCTTGTGGGCTTAAAAACAATTCGGTCAGATCCCCTCGGAGAGGTAATCCTCCATAAAGGTTGTGTGATGTCTGACCCTTATCTGACCCAGGGTACCTATAGAATAACCCCTGCAAGTAACCTATGTGGTACCTAAATAAAGCAACTAAGAAACCATGATATAACCGATGCACAAGTGAACATTCATAAGTCACGTCCACCATATGGGAAGGGTAACAAAGCCCGAAACCTCGAAAGCACCACCTCTCATAGAGGTAAAGATACTATCAAGATCCCCATATACAAATAGATCCCGAAAAATATATCTGACGCTAAGAAGGTATCCGGGGGATATCCCTTCAATTAAACTCACGTGACCTAGTGCTTAACTCCAGTGTAAGTGGAGCCTCCTGATATTACCAATTATACAATGGATTTCTCCACTCCCTTAGTCAGACACATATGTTGTTTTAATAGCCTTGGAGATGTTTACTCACAAAATCCTATTCCAAGGATCTAAATCCCAAGCTAGTTTGTGGACCCTATAAAATAAAATTGTTAATAATCAATTTTAAATTATAAGAATTACTTTTAGTGGCCTTGCTTACTCAAAAAAGGTGTGGTCATGAAATGAATGATGTTATGACTCAACAACTAAATTAAATGAATATGAATACAATGAAAATTCCTAACTTCAATTCTCAATAACCGATATGCTTTTCAAAATGTGATTCTCAATTTAGTTTTTGCAATTCTAAGTAACATGCAATCTTTCTTTACGTGTATTAAGATTAATGATAAGGACCTAAAAAATCAAATGCCATCAATGAAAAATGCCTAATATTTTGTATTTTCAATATAAAAGAATGAAAATGCAAGGACTGAATATCAACTTGATATAAAGACTCTACTATATGTAAACAAAGACAAATCAAGTAGGATATCAATAAGAAAACACCCATCCCAAGATGTAATGGAAATCAAATGAAAAATATGATGAGAAAGGAACCACCCAAAAATTTAACCAAAGAAAGGTTTCCTGTCATTCCACAGACACTTAACAGTCATAACAAATACTCAAGAAGACTCATCAACCATAAAAACTTACCCATCAAACATAAAACCCAACAATCAAGTAGAAAATGATGATATACGCGACTGTTTAGGAGAAAAGTGCGTATATACGCCTCTTGCAGACAGATATCAAGCGTATGTACACGACTGCTAGGTAAAAACCTATGTATATTTGTTAAAACACAGCCAGGCTAAGGAGAAGGATAAGAAACTCAGGCTCAGAATGAACAGAGAATGTCAAGCAGTCAGATGACAAGAAAATCAATATAAACAAGAGCAATCAAAGGAGAAAAGAACTCCAAACCCCAAAAAAGAAGATTTTATCCTTAGTATGGTCACCAATTCTGTTACGAGGAAAATATCTCTATGGCTAGGGATAAACCACAACAAACATAAATGACTACATAAATCAACTCTAATCTTAGGTATGCTATATAAACGAATATGCTAGCAATACAAGATAAAAGGCCTACTTCATCTAGACATTCTATGAAGTCCACTGTTGAGCACTTGACTCGAAGCAATACACATGCAACTTGTCCTCAACAACCAAGAAATGTGAGCATATGGTAATAATATATAATGTTAGCACATTCAATAGCATAATCCATCAATATTCATAACAAATATTCCCATGGAATAAAAATTCAAATATTTGCAAGACATTAATTGGATGAGAAAAGAGTATTTATATTAAAATGTAATCAACATAAGTGAATGAATTACAAACTTTTGTGCCGGCATGGTTTAGAACCAAGAAACTAAGTCCCTTCCAATTGGCCCTTCACCACTTCAATATTCCACCAAAGGCAATATCATATAAGAGAGACAATGAGGTTCTAAATCAAGTAGGGAAGATCTTGGGGGATTAACAATGTGTTCAAACTTAAAAGGATAAAGGGATGCAAACTCAATATGAACTAAATAATTTCTCCAGAGTAACTTTACTCTCAAAGTTAAATTCTTCTTCTCTTTTCCATAGCTCGGATTTGGCCCATTTATAGCCTTCAAGTGGAACTAAAGGGACGATTCAAAACATTTCCAGTATATGGAAGGTCAAGGATCATGGATATCATGACGTGACATGGAAACCTGACACCATTTTTTATTTTTGAGCAAAAAACCCAATGTATGCGGGTTGTATTGGTGCAACCTATGTATACGCATGATGTATAGATGTTAGGGCGCGTAATAAGGGATGTAATAATGTTTTTATCTTTGGGATTTGCAAAAAGGGATGTCAAGTCTACATAGGGAAATGGAACAAGCCATTCTAAGCAAATTTTCATAAGGTGAGGCAAATATTTCTATAAAACTTGAGTGAATTGGTAAAACCTCAGGAGGGATAGCGTTTCGCTGAAGTACTAGTCGAGACCCAAGCAGTCGAGCTTGCAGGAGGATCAAAGGTTGCATCCTTTATTATGTTCAGAGTCCCTCATCGAAAGGGGAGACTGAAGACAAAGAAGGAGAAGCTACAAGCATCGTTGGATCGGCCACTAGGAGAAACCTGGACTGTTAGATATACATCCAGGAAAGCAAAGGAGAGAGCAGGAAGAAATTAGGTCGCAACCATCAGATCTAGGCATGAGCTATAGGAGCCGTCAGATCGGAGAAAGATGCATAGGGGTTAAGCATGGAGGAGTTCAAGCCCCAAGGGTTTGAATTAATCATGGTCATCAAATCTCATGGGGACACGCATCATGTGATCCCGTAATTCGACGTTAGATTGTTTTGACGAAGTTCAGGTGAGGTTTCATAAGTATAGGCCCTGAAGGACCGGTGGCCTGAACTTCATATTGACCATCAGACTTGTGGATGCATGGCACTGGGTTAGGCCCTTCGCTACTCATAGTTTTAGAGGAACTTAAGCTCATGAGGCAAAGAAACCAGAATCCCTTTAAGGAAAGAGTTTGAAGAAGTAACGGTGAAGATCTAGCAGGAGATCACCAGAGAGCTGACAACCATTAGATCTGGTGAAGTTGCATGGTGGATGACCCTTAAGAGCTTCAAATGTTTTTCTATTCGAAAGTTTAAGGAGTGAAAAGGAGCTAGGATAGTTGAAGTCCCTAAGGAGACAAGTAATGAGGACCGTTAGATCAACGTGACACATGGCAGAGATCAGTGTATTCGAAGGATACCCACTCTAGAGGAAAGGATGTTTGTGTTGGGTCAAAACTCTCAAAGAGACGGGAGCCGGAGTAGATTTAAGTTGTCCAACAAAGGATGCATGGCACAAGATCCTGCAGTCTGGGGAATTGGCACTTCGACAACTTTGTTTTGTTGTGTAGATAGGGAAATCACCAGTTTTTGAAGCCCAGAAACAAAACCTAAGTCGTTGATTCGTGGGGAGAGGAGAGTCATCTGATTTGCCTCTTAGGCGATCGAAACGTTATGGAGGTCATGTGTGTTTGGACCCAATCAGAAATCACTGAATTTCGAAGGCTAAATTTGTTCCTTTTATCTCTACACTTGGTCACAACCCTCGATCACATGCTATTGCCAATAGAGGAAAAGGGGATGAAGGTCGATTTTGATTTTAAAAGAAAAGGGGCTTGGAGAAATAGCACACTATCATCTAGTGCCTAGTCACAACCCTTGGCCATATGAGGATTTGGCCTAAGGAAGAGGGATAGGGGCTTGAAACTATTTCAAAGAAGAAGAAGGGGCTTAGTCAGAGCCCATGGGTCTATTACCTGGACATGCTTATGAATCTAGGGGCCTGTGTAGATTGTTTTCGGGGCTCAGTAGGATCTTGAGAGTCGATTTGAATCCAACTTTTGAAGATCCTTAGATTGGGAGGTTAGTGGACCCCAGGTGAGGGTCGGGGTCTGCATCAAGTGGTATCAGAGCTGATATTTGTTTATAGACAACATGCAAAGGGAAGAGAGACAGAGTTTGTTGCTCTGTAAATATTGTTGTCAGGTGCGCAACAAAAAGTAGCCATCCAGGTGGGTTGAGCCAGAATAACCAATTTCGTTCTTGAAGGTAGAGGTAAAATATGGCTACTGAAGACCATAAGAAGAAAGATCAGGAAGGCCACTAATAGATGAGCAATGAGTAGAGAGATAAAGATCTTGAGGAGATCCAAACCAAACTCAACAGGCTAATGTTGAGGATGTAGCATGAAGCTCAAGGAGGTTTGTTGGTAGCCCTATATGTTTTTGTTATTTTGAATGACAAACGCCACCTCTTGTAGCTGCCTTCACCTCATCCTGTAAATATTACTATTCGAGGGTGATTATTGGGTGATAAAAAATATGTTTGATTATTCTTTTTTATTTTTACCTTGCGTTTTCATGCTTGATTCATGACTAAAACCATGAATCGGAAATGGAAACTTAATTTCGTATTATATCCCTATTCAAAACATGGGTTTTAAAGGATAAATGCGCTTACATCTTATTTAATACTTGAATGATTTTTTCCTTTTGAGTTTGTTTGAATGTCAATATAATACCCATGTTGATTTTCATTTAGACTATAATCTTATTTATTTGAATCCTCTGTAAATCAACTATAATATCAAATATCAATTCACATTTGGATTATAAAAACATATCCATTGCAATCCTTTGCAAATCGACTATATCCATTACATGATGTGGGGATTAAATGCACCGAAATCGTATCTTGTACTTCATTTTTGCTGGCAGAATGAAGTGACGGGCTTCTCATTACAATTTAAGGGTTTGTGTAGTGCTACGTACTCAGAGCTTTCATTACCAGGAGTGTTCAAACTCCATAACCGAGACCTTCATGTGTATGTTGTGATTGCACATGTGTTCTACCTATTTTGTTTCCATGGTATCCCCTCAAACTTTTTCCTTCTACTCCTGCCATTCAAACCCACAGTTAGTTTGAGTCACCCTCATTACAGTTTGGTTATATTCTTAATGGCTCTTGTTGTCCGAATAGAACCGAATGGCTTTGAGTTTTTTGTTTGTAAAATCCTGTATTTGCCTGCCTGAGACATGTTTTTGCAGGAATGTTTCTGGGAAAACATTTACGAATTAGAAAAACCCCTTTAAGACCCATTTTGGAAATGGGGTCATTTACCTTCATCTCAAGTAGATTCTTCAAAAACGATACATTTTCAGAGGTACATCTCGTTCTTTGGAGGGAAAAATCTCAGAATTTCTTTGTGGGTGAGGTAAGCGTTTTTAGTTTGTTTTGCTCATAGATTCAAGCCTGTTATGGGTTTGGATAGGGTTCAATATTATATGCTTTTATATCTGTTTTGATTCTACATAAAATAATTAATCTTTATCAAAAACAAAATTTTAACCCACTGTCAAATTTGTTTCACCTTGAGCTTATCCAGATTGGGGATAGTTGGGAAGTTTGTCTGTGTAGAAACAATTTCACCTCACCCGAGAACATAGTAGATTCGCCTCTGCATTCCAATATAAAACCCAACCCCTGTATAGCTAACCATGCTATCAAATACTTGTGTGTTGATCCACAAAAGACCAAACTATCACAGATCTACTCTCTACTACAGTTTGAAACCCCTTGGGAAAAAAGGTCACTGTCTTTTTTCACGCATTGGAGGAGATTTTTAGATGTGATAAAGAAAAGGACTTTCATGAGCCAATTCCTGATATGGTTCACAAACCAATTGTCAAGAAATACCACGGGCATAAGGAGAGTAATTCAAATTTAAAATTGGTAAACAAGAGGATTAAGTAGTTTAATAAAATGATCATTAAAAGAGAAACAACCCAACAAATTTCACTATCATGAATTCGGATGCTCCTTGGTCAATGGATGAAATAGAAAATAGTTGTTATTTTTTTTTATTTGCTTTTGTTTTTGAAAATAAAGTAGATTAGATTATATTTTTAATTTTATTTTTTAATATTTTAAATAGCTACAGAAACCTGTAGCTTATCTTTTTTTTTTTAAATTAGTTTGAATTCAAGTCATTTTTAAATAAAATTTAGAAATTGTTAGTTAATAAAATATTTAACTTGCTCCCATTTCATTTTTTTAGGACAAGGTGTATCTGATGTTGATCTTATGGGATGAAGCATGCTCGACTTAGTTGATTAGGTATCTCTTTTTGTTTGTTTTCTAAATAGGAAAAAACTTTCATAAATTTTGAAGATATAGTTTGATCATGAGTGGCTCTAGGCCCTCTATATTTGTAATGTTTTGATCTTTTGAGATATGATCCTATCATAGAAGATAGGAAGTTTAGATTTCATAAGCTCTTTAAATACTCTATACTTTGTAAAGGAAATCATCTTGGCAAGGAGCAGAAGATGGACAAGTGATTCCAAGACTTAATGAAACAACATATATGCATTTTGGCTTTAGCCTTTTGTAAATGATGTTTTCATTTATGTTTTGTCAATCCTGATATATTAATAGGTCTGATAGATTTAGACTTAATGATCTATTATGTTTGGAATACTTATGTTATAAATATCGTCTATAATTTGTTGCTCCAGATATAAATATTGTGATCATATCTCCAATTCGAATGATAGGATTTATCTTTGAATTTTAGTTGAATGATGAAATGAAATAAGTTACACTTAGATTTATCTTGGTGTAATTATGTGAAATTATAAGATCATAGGGTTCAATTTGTGTTTCATCTTTTGTCATTAAATATCAACTGCCAATACATGTTTTAAATTTATTTAGAAGTCATAAAGTCTATTGCAATTTTTTCTCTTGGGCGTGGAAGTTGGATGTTCTTCACGAACACAGACGCTTGGATACATTTCACTAACTAACAACAGGTTAGCTCCTTTGTGTTTCTCAATTCTGTCATTTACATATTAATGAAACTAGAATGTTGGGTTCATCTTTTGACTACCTGCACATCTGTGTTTCATAGTTTATTCAATCAAAGATTAGTTAGATTTATAAAAGAAAACAGAAAAGATTTAAATGTTCTTTCTTTATCTGCTTCTTAAAAGCAATCATGTTTCACATTGATTTTGTAAGTTTCGATTAAAACTTGCAATTTGTAAATGATGTACATAAGTGAGATTTCTATATTTTCTTCTTAAATACACCTACAATAGTTATATTAGAGTATATGTACATATATAATATAGTGTTTAACAATTAATTAGTTATTTCCTTCTTTTTCTTGTTTTTATTTTTAGGATTTTAGATTGGCTAACAGAGCCATTAAACCCGTCAGAACGAGTTACACTAAATGAATTGGGTTACTTAGACAACCCTGGACCGAACTCGTTCTTCTAGTTGATGGACAATCATTTTCGCCCATCAACAAATGGCACTAGAAGGAGGGCCAAATGAAAAGCAGGCCTTGTAGGAGCCTTTATTTCGAATATATTTAATTTTCCCATGGCTCCCCAAATCACTATGTTGGAACATGCTTTCCACTTCTCATTACCTAATGTTCCCAATGAGACAGTCTCTCACTTGTCCAAACTCACCTTTGATGGTGGGGGGGATGTATCTTCTAAAGACCACCTTAACAATTTTTGGTGCAAATGCATCAAACATGAAATTTCGGATTTAAAAGTTTTGTGCAGATTGTTCTCTTTTACTTTTAGGGGTCGGATTAAACATTGGTTTGAGTCTTTTCCAGCATATCACATTTTTGATTGGTTTCAATTTGTAGAGGAATTTTTATATGCTTTTGAAATCTATGATTACAATCATTTATGTGAAGAATTTTAGACTTTGCTAATCAACGACAATTCATCTCCAGAAGGCTTTTCAACAAGAATCCATCATGTTCTCTGTAAATTTAATCTTGATGACATGCCATTTATACTAAATCTTCTCTATGATGCTTGCATCCCCTTCATCCAGTCATGTTCAATCGTGAATGACAAACCAACTACAAATCCTATCACTCAATTGTGAGAAGAATTTTGTTCGCGGAATGAGAAGAATCCATTCAAAAATTTTGAACAAGCAAAGGAGGTAGAACCTATTAAAAAGGTTCTTACGGACAATAAAACTTGTTTTTCCTATCAGTCATTGTATACTCAGTCCTCGATTATCATGGAAGAATATTTGATGTTGGGTCAAGGTGAATGTTCATATTCTTCAAACTCTTGCTCTAATCAATACTTAAACTCAGTTATTGAAGAACCCTTAGGTGAGGAAAATAATCTTAAGTATTATAACATTCCCAAGAAATTGATTAGAGATGTAAATCTGCAATTGGAAGAAGAAACCTTAAACCTTCATCCTCAAAATGTACCTTATCCATAGGAAAGACTAGATGTTTGTCATGAAAGTTTTGAATTATCTACCATACATGAGGCAAATTGAGACGATCATGTTATGTTGAAGGACTTATCACCAAAACAGAGTGAAAGTTGTAGGGAAAGTGAAGAGAATGTCTTGAGACTACCATTGTTAAATATCATAGCTCAAGATATTATTTTCATGTGCTTATTTCTCATTCCTTTTACTCTTTATATCCTGATATCTTCTTAGATTCTGGTGGATGTGATGCTTTACCCACGGTATCTTACTCTTTTCCACCATAATCAAATCTTTTCGATATGCCAAAATTTGGTGAAACTAATTCCAAACATAACATTTATGAAGTCGGATTCGATGCTCTTTCACTTTCATCACTCACAAAGGAAAAATACATGTTGCAAGATGATTTTACACAATTCATTTTTGAAAAATACAATGCGCTCATTATTATGGAGATCAAATATTCTACATTGCATATTCATTCTTTGATTAGTTCAAAATTTAATGTTTATGCTTCACATTTTGAAACGATCAATCTCATCAAAGGAAGCATTCAAACCAATGATGTAATTGATGTCATGAATCCTCTTATGATGTGTTCCCCATTGATATATTCGTTTCATCAAAGTCATAGTTTTCATCCTAATTTTTCTTACAGGATCTTAGGATGGCTTGAATATTCATATGTAAAAAATCCTCATAATAAAGATAAAGCTGCACTTGCTTTGTTTTTACCTAAATATCTAGGAAGTAAGCATGACATATTTTTTTTAGATCCTCCATGTGAAGAAATTAATGAACACTTGGAGAATTGTCAAGAGGATGGGGCACTTCAGCCTTGGCTGATGGTTATGTCATTTCCCCATAATCTTGAAAAGTTTTCCAAACTTACTTACACTCATCCATGACATTATGACCCATATCATGACAAGATTGCAGAATGGTTGGAGGATTCATACATCAAGAAGTTTCAAGAGAATGGTAAGGTCATGCTTGCCTTGCTTTTAAATGATGATGATAAAGGTAAGTATGATATATTTTTGTCATTTTTCGATATACTACCATTCTTGTTAGTAATTTTTTATTTTGTTCCCATTGCAGGATTGGAGTTACTCCAATGGCTACATTGGAAGCATGACTTTACATAGTATTTTGATTTGTTTAGTAGTTAGAGCAGGTTTAGCAATAGGTTTTCTTTTAGATTTATCTCTCACTATCTCTCTTTGTAATAATGAAGTTAAAGAAAACAAGTGGGTGGATCAAGAGAACCATAATATGACTGTTGTCAGGGAAGTCCACTTGATCCTTTTCTCTCTGCTTTCCGCTGAATATTTCTTTTTAAAACCGTAGTGTTATTATGAAAATTTTAAATGGAAAGTAAGGAGATAAGTAAAAATTTGAACTATCGGCCCGCACGGGTGTAGACGGATTGGAAAGTGCCGTGTAAATGGAAGGAAATTTGTAAATGAAGTCTCATGTTCGATTCTCACCTAGACTTACTCGTGCGCCATTCTTGCGGGCTGGGTGGTTGCACCTGTGGTTATAGTGGTAGCCGCCTGGGGATCGACCCCGTGTCACGCGAGTACGAGAACCGTGAGTTGTCGATTCCCCCAGTTAAAAAAAAATAAAATTGAACTATCGACTCAACCCTTACTCAAGGTGCCACGCATAGGACTGCACTCATATNATTTTTCTTTTTAAATTTTCTTGTTGTTTTCTTATTTTGGTTCTTTTCATTTTTCCTATTTTCGCTTCTTTCTAGTTAAACTTATGTCTGTGTCACCTTTTAGTTCATGAAGGGAAACCTGAATGCCTCACCATGAAGAAACAATCAAGGTCTTTTCAGAGAATCAATGTTTTAAATTGTTGAAAAGCAACCTTAGCTAAATAAACTTTCTGTTCGAAGTAGGTTTCCTTGTTTCACTTTATAATCATAAGCAGACAGGATCATCGTTAAAGTTGTTTACGTTGTCCCTGTTTTTAAAGAAAACAACTCGAGTATGCCTTCTTGTCCTCGAAAATTTATTCTTATCAGAAAACTATTTTCAGATCATTATGAAGGTCATGAAGCAAAAATTAAGGCTCGAAAATATCAAGTGTTCTAAAAATTGAAATTTGCAGCATCACCCCGCTCTTCTGAAGATCATTAAATTTATGTCAAATTGTAAATAATTTCTAGAGAGTTTTGGGAAGTGTCTGTAAACCCGTCAAGATACTGAATAGGTCTATTGGTAGCGGGTAAATGCATGCATGATTCCAAGAAAACTTCATTGGGGTACTAAGCAGGTCTGCTGAGAGTGAAGCAATGTCGGGTTCAAGAAAGTTATCAGGTATAAAATCTGATATTGATCGTAAGTGCCCTTCATTTTGAATTGGAAATTCTTGGACAGGGTAGAGGCATCAGAGTGGGTTAATTGACATCCCTGTCGAGGCTATGGACACCTACTGATAGTAGTGGCCCTGTTAATAGTATCGAATCCATTGGCTTGAATATCGTTTCTCTCATAATTAAAATTTGTCATCGGATTTCATTTGAACAACAAAACATTTGAAGTTGGATTGTGTGATGATTGTTGGAATTTGATTGAGATGCTTGATTCACTTCAGTTGTTCTTTTCTCTTTAATCATTCTGATCAGTCCTAACATGAACTCATTGATGATGCAAAGATACCTGCTTCTCTTAGTAAGTCGCCATTGTTGGCGGCCCTACATGTTTTTGTTATTTTGAATGACAAATGACACCTCCTGTAGCTTCCTTCACCTCATCCTGTAAATATTACTATTTGAGGGTGATTATTGGGTGATAAAAAAGATGTTTGGTTATTCTTTTTTATTTTTACCTTGCGTTTTCATGCTTGATTCATGACTAAAAGAATGAATCAGGCATGGAAACTTAATTTTTTATTATATCCCTATTCAAAACATGGTTTTTAAGGGATAAATGTTCTTACATCTTATTTAGTACTTGAATGATTTTTTCCTTTTGAGTTTGTTTGAATGTCGATATAATACCCATGTTGATTTGCATTTAGACTGTAAGCTTATTTATTTGAATCCTTTGTAAATCAAATATAATATCAAATATTGATTTTCATTTGGATTATAAAAACATATCCATTTCAATCCTTTGCAAATTCACTGCATCCATTACATGATGTGGGGATTAAATGCACCAAAATCGTATCTTGTACTTCATTTTTGCTGGCAGAATGAAGTGACAAGATTCTCATTACGAGTTAAGGGTTTGTGTAGTGCTATGTACTCAGATCTTTCATTACTAGGAGTGTTCAAACTCCATAACTGAGACCTTCATGTGTATACTGTGATCGCACAAGTGTTCTGCCTATTTTGTTTCCATGGTATCCCCTCAAACATGTTCCTTCTGCTCTTCCCATTCAAACCCACAGTTAGTTTGAGTCACCCTCATTACAGTCTGGTTATATTCTTAATGGCTCTTGTTGTCCGAATCCAACCAAATGGCTCTGATTTTTCTGTTTGTAAAATCCCGCATTTGCCTCCCTGAGACAGGTTTTTGCGTGAAGGTTTATGGGAAAACCATTACGAATTAGAAAAAAACCTTTAAATTCCATTTCAGAAATGGGGTCATTTACCTTCATCGCAGGCAGATTCTTCAAAAATGATATAGTTTCAAAGGTACATCTCGTTCTCTGGAGGGAAAAATATCAGAATTGCTTTGTGGATGAGGTAATCGTTTTTGGTTTGTTTTGCTCAGATATTCAATCTTGTTATGGGTTTGGCTAGGGTTCAACATTATATTCTTTTTTATATGTTATGATTCTGCATAAAATGATTAATCTTTATCAACAAAATAATTTTAACCCACTGTCAAATTTTTTTCACCTTGAGCTTATCCAGATTGGGGATAGTTGGGAAGTTTGCCTATGTCGAAACAATTTCACTTCACCTGAGAAAACATTAGATTCGCCTCTTCATTCCAATATAAACCCCATCCCTTGTATAGCTAACCCTTCTATCAAATACCTGTGTGTTGATCCACAAAAGACCAAGCTATCACAAATCTACTCTTTGCTACAGTTCGAAACCCCTTGGGCAAAAAGTCCATGGTCTGTTTTCATGCATTGGAGGAGATTTTTAGATGTGATAAAGAAAAGGACTTTCATGCCCCTACTGTTGAGCCAATTCTTGATATGGTTCAAAAACCAGTTGTCAAGAAATACCACAGGCATAAGGAGAGTAATTTAGATTTAAAATTGGTAAACAAGAGCATTAAGAAGTTTAATAAAATGATCATTAAAAAAGAAACAACCCAGCAAATTCCACTATCATGAATTCAGATGCTCCTTGGTCAAATGGCTGAAATAGCAAATAGTTGTTATGTTTTTTTTTATTTGCTCATAAACTATCATAAATTCCACTATCATAAACTCTTTAAATACACTATACTTTGTAAAGGAAATCATCTTGGCAAGGAGTAGAAGATGGACGAGTGATTCCAGGACTTAGTTAAACAACATATATGCATTTTGGGTTTAGCCTTTTGTAAATGATGTTTTCATTTATGTTTTGTCAATCCTGATATATTAATAGGTCTGATAGTTTTAGACTTAATGATCTATTATGTTTGGGATACTTATGTTATAAATATCGTCTATAATTTCCTTCTCCAGATATAAATACCGTGATCATATCTCCAATTCGAATGATAGGATTTATCTTCGAATTTTAGTTGAATGATGAAATGCAATAAGTTACACTTAGATTTATCTTGTTGTAATTATGTGCAATTATAAGATCACAGGGTTCCATTTGTGTTTCCTCCTCTGTCATTAAATCTCAACTGCCAATACATGTTTTAAATTTATTTAGAAAAATCATAAAGTCTATTGCATATTTTTCTCTTGGGCGTGGCAGTTGGATGTTCTTCATGAACATAGACACTTGGATATATTTCACTAACTAACAACAGGTTAGCTCCTTTGTGTTTCTCAATTCTGTCATTTACATATTAATGAAACCATAATGTTTGGTTCAGCTTTTGAGTACCCACGCGTTTGCGTTTCATAGTTTATTCAATTCAAGATTAGTTATATTTATAAAAGAAAACATAAAATATTTAAATGTGCTTTCTTTATCTGTTTCTTAAAAGCAATAATTTTTCACATTGATTTCGTAAGTTTCGATTAAAACTTGCAATTTGTAAATGATGTACATAAGTGAGATTTGTATATTTTCGGCTTAAATACACCTACAATAGTTATATTAGATTATATGTACATATATAATATAGTGCTTAGCAATTAATTAGTTATTTCTTTCTTTTGCTTGTTTTTCTTTTTAGGATTTTAGATTGGCTAACGGAGCTATTAAACCCGTGAGAATGAGTTACACCAAATGGCTTGGGTTACTTAGACAACTCCAAACCAGAATCATTCTTCCAGTTGACAGATGATCATTTTCGCCCATCAACAAGATTGGAGAGAGCTGAGACTCTGTTGCAGTCCATCCTACACACATTGTAATCAAGCATTCATATATTAATACAAACAGGCAGTTTTTCCTGCATCTATTTTTTCTGTGTTTTTATGTGTGTTTTCTAAATGAACCTAATTTTTTTTTGTGTGATTATGATATGTTGTGAGATGCATGAACGTATTCTCTTTGCAGGGATAATATAGAAATCACTATATGTCTATGAGTTTGCTTGAGAATTATGGGTTTTTTAGGTTAGTGCAAGGAGTGCACGATAGAGGGTTGAATCCTCTATAGCCAACACAAGGAATGCACATATGAATTTTGTTTGATTTCAAAGGAGAACGTGATAGGAGGGCACATGAGAACACTTACAAACTCAGAAGGAGCCTTAGAGTTACTAAATACTCTATAGGGAATCTTGTGCATAGAAGGAACAATGCACAGAGTTCTTGAATACTCTATCAGCTTAGCAAGGAGTTCTTTGAGAGATTGAAAGGAGTGGACAAGAGAACTCTGTTTAGATTCTTGTGAGAGAAGAGCGTCGAGGAAGACACCCGAGAGTTGTTTAACACCCTGGTACCTAGTTGAAGGAGAAAGTACTTTAGAGTTGTTGAATACTTTGAAGAAAGGCTCAGCAAGGAATGCTTTGAGAAGGTGCAAGGAGTGCGCTAGAGGTAAATTATTTCAGACTTTACAAAGCTCAGGAGGAGTAGTGCAATTGTGCACAAAGACTCTGCAAGGTGTGCAGAGGTATAGAACCCTTTATAGGGTCATATTTTGAAGACAGGGCAGAGTTCGCATAGTGTGAAACTATTCCAAGTTCATAAGGTTAGGAGGAAAAGCATGGAGGGCCAAGAGGGGATCCTAAGTCTTTGAAAGAAGCATATGGCCAAGATCCTTAGAGATTTGAGCAAGTCAAAACTTAGGAGAAAGAACGTTTTATAGGAACACGAGCATAGGCCAAGTTGATAGGCCTGTGGATCAAAAAATTTCAAAGGGATGAGCCCCTTTGAGTTTTAAATCATTCAAGCTCAGAAGATATAGAGTTTTTATAAGTGCAAGCCAAGTTTTGAGAGGACAACCTCTCGAAGAAGAGGAGTATAAAACCTCAAGAGAAATAACACTTTTCAATAGTGTAAGGAGAAGCTAAGTCATTGGAACTTGTAGAGGGGAGAATCAGAGGGCCGAGAACCTTTGAGTTTTATAATATCAAGATCAGGAAGAAGAGCATTGAGGTTTCCAGGAGGGTAGGAACTATCTTAAAGAGAAAAGGGAGAGACCCTTGGAACTTGAAAAAAGTGGTAAAAGCTCAAGAGGGATAGTGTTTCCCTAAAGCACTAGTTGAGACCCAAGCAGTTGGGCTCGCAGGAGGATCAAAGGTTGCAACCTTTAATATTTTCAAAGTCCCTCATCAAAATGGGATACTGAAGAAAATGAAGGAGAAGCTATAGGTGTCGTTGGATCAACTTTTAGGAGAAACATGGATCGTTAGATCTATGTCCAGGCAAGTGAAGGAGAGCACATGAGGAAATTAGATCTCAGATGTCAAATCTAGGTGTGAGCTATAGGAGTCGTCAGCTCTGAGGAATCTTCACAGGGTTTAAGTGTGGAGGAGTTCAAGCCCCAAGGATCCAAATTAATCATGGCCTTCAAATCTCATGGGGACATGCATCATGTGATCCCGTAATTCAGTGCTATTGCGATTCAACGGAGTTTGAGTGAGGTTTCATAAGTCTAGGCTCCGAAGGACTGGTGGCCCTAACTCCATCCTAAGCGTCAGACTTGTGGATGGGTGGCATTGGACTAGGTCCTTCGCTACTCATAGTTATGGAGGAACTTAAAATCAGGAGGGAAAGAAACTAGAATCCCTTTAAGGAAAGAGTTTGAAGAAGCAACAGTGGAGATCTAGAAAGAGATCACTAGAGAGATGACAATCGTCAGATATGGGGAAGTTGTGAGGTTGATAACCCTTAAGAGATTCAACATTTTTCCTATTAGGAGGTTTAAGGAGTGAAAAGAATCTGGGATAAATGAAGTCCCAAAGGAGTGAAGTAATCACAACCGTTGGATCACCAAGACATGTGGCAGATATCAAAGTATTCAGAGGATAGCCACTTTGGAGGAAAGGAGGGTTATGTTGGGAGAAAACTCCCGAAGAGTCGAGAGTTGGAGTAGATATAAGCTTTGCAATAGAGGATGCATGGAACAAGATCTTGTCGTCTGGGGACTTGGCAGTTCGAAAACTTTGTGTTGTTCTATAGATAGGGAAATCGCCAATCGCCGAAGCTCGGAAACAAAATCCGAGTCATTAAGTCGTGGGGAAAGGAGAGTTGTCCAATATGCCTCTTCGATGATCAACACTTTATGAAGGTCGTGTGTGTTTGGACATGCTTGGAAATTATTGAATGTCGAAGCATGAATGATCACCTTTTGGTTGGGCATTCGGTCACATCCCTTGGTCACATGCTATTGCCAACGGAGGAAAAGGGGCTGAAGGCCGATTTTGATTTTAAAAGAAAAGGGGCTTGGAGAAATAACACACTATCATCTAGTGCCTAGTCACAACCCTTAGCCACATGAGGAGTTGGACTAAGGAAGAGGGATAGGGGCCTGAAAGAGTTCAAAATAAGAAGGTGGGCCTTAGCAAGATCTTGCAAGTCTATTACCTAGACCTAGTTATGAATTGAGGGGAATGTGTACATTGATTTGGGGGCTCAGTAGGAGCCCAAGAGTCGATTTAACTGCATATTTTGAAGATACTTAGATCAGGAGGTCAGTGCACCCCAGGTGAGGGTGTGGGTCTGCATCACCATGGATCTTGAGGAGTTGAACTTGATTACATTTAATCTGGATTATTTTAAAGAGAGAGTCTCCCACCACTTAGCATTCCAAATTCAAGTTTTAGTTGGTGGAAAGAACATCCGTCGTACTGTTTTGGATGATAGAGCCTCCACTTGTGTCATGTATTTTACTTGTTGGAGAGGCCTTGTATCTCCTACTCTTACCCCGTCCCCTACCACCCTAAAAGAGTTTGATGGACATGGTTTCAAACCTCATGGACTTTGGCAATATTTCATTGTGACTTTAAAGGGTAAAACTATTATGGTTGATATTGAAGTAATTGATGCTCCCCTGAACTATAATTTGTTACTTGGTTGTAGTTGGTTCTATGTAATGACTTTCATTGCATCTTCAGTGTTTCATATCTTACGATTTCCCCATCAAGGAAAGATTATCATTGTTGACAAACTCGAGTATACAACTCTAGATCTCAACAATGTCACAACAAATCATGTCCCTTTTCTAGGACAAAATAATTTTGAGAGTGTAGGTGTAGGTCTTCTCAAGGATTTCTCTCTCATGGGGGTTCTTCCTTTGAATTCTCCTCCCACAACATAGGTTTCCACCTTAAACGTGATTTCGACTCAGGTACGACAATCCTTCAATTCATCTCATCCATTGGTAGTACCTAGTATCGACGAGCATAGTTCATTGTCACTGTCAAGCTCGTTAAAAACTGAAACAGACCCCCCTCCATTACAATCAATTCTCACTCTGGATTGAGTACTTGAACCTTCTTTTCCTTCGCCTAGTGAAAATATTTCCATTAGTAACCAGAAACCTAAATGAGGAAAGAAGAATATTCGTTGGAGGAAACGACACTTAGGGGGAAGGTCTCCAACCTCTAGACATTATGTTGGAGAAAAACCACCAATTTCTGCCAAAAACGTTGGGGGAAAAATAACTCTAGAGAGACACGATTCTAGGAGTTATCCTCATTTGAAGGTCATTCCCATCGTAATGTAGTAGTCTTTTTCTAGAACGAGCTTAGTATTTTTTCTTTCTCGTGCTTGTAAATACATGAGAATAAGTTACCAAGCTTAGTCTTTGTTCTTTCTCATGCTCGTAAATATAGGAGAATGTAACTGAGTAGAATTTTATCACTTTTTTGGACTAGTAAATAAAAACGAACCCCTTGGAGCCTCCTTTAATCTCTTTTTAGACTCTCTAAACATAAAAATATTGTCGAGTGATCTTTCTTCCTTTCACACTCGTTACAAGGTTTGAAAGGGTGTATTTAAAGTAATAGTTTATCTCTTTTTTGGATCTTGAAGACTAAAATTACAAAAAAGGACAACCCTGGATTCCCCTTTAAGTTCTTTTTAGACTCTCTAAACATGAAAAACAACCGAGTTTTCCTTCTCTAGACTCGCTAAACTACACATTGAAGGACCCATATGGGAA